>BMAU01005881.1:0-131014 GCA_019973935.1 Trichonephila clavipes | reverse complement strand
AATGTACTTTCAAGCTAGATTCGGTAGCTATAGGAGTATCGAGTCGACCAAAACTGACTGGAATTGTACGAGGAAAAGCATTTTTACATGTTTTGCGCAGACGTCCGATAGGTTGCCCAGACTCACGCAAACGTACCCTATAATGCCAGATGTAATGGATATGATAGAGAGCGACATTGACTAGCCTATTTTTCTAATGACATTTGTACTTTGAGAAATGAATGCTGAAGGAAATAAATCTTTAATTAAATACATCATTTTGCGATCTGTTCCAATTTAAAAATTAGAGAAAGAAAAATAACATAATTCTAAGTAATATATATTTTAAGTAATTTTCTTAAAATATATATTACTTAAAAGTTACATATACACAAAATTTAATATACTTATCGTATTAATTTGTACGGTTTATAATTAAGATCGTATTCTAACTTTAGCGTCTCTCTCTCAAAGTGCATTTTTATTGCAGTAAATACATTATTGTTGTACAAGGGGGCGAGACAAAAATTATGACTGAAAATTGGGTCACCAGTATTGAAAGTTTGAGAAACACTGCTTTTAATGTATGAGTGGTGCACAGAGTATTTTATGACTAATTAATTAATACTAAATTAAGAACAAGTTTAATAATTATTAGCTACTTCCATGGGCTTGTCTTACAGAGCAAAGTTTTTGAAAGGAGTTTTAAGATAAGAAATTGACCCTCTGAGTTCATTTTCTATATTTAGCTGATATCTATATTTTGTCTTCTAAGCAACCACCGCATTTTGTAATATGTTCCAATTTAAAATCAGAGAAAGGAAAAATAACTTAGTAATTATCCTATTACTTAAGTAACATATACAAAATTTAATACTTATGTCATGAATTTGTACGGTTTATAATAAATATTGTTGCTTTATCGTAAAAGTGCATTATTATTGCATTCAGTAAATTATTATGTATAAGGGGGGCGCGATAAAAATTGTGATTGAAAAGGGGGGTGCCAGTATTGAAAGTTTGAGAAGCACTGATTTATGCTATTTTCTAGAGAATGTACTAAAATATTGCTTATTGCATGAATATTTTTTGAGTTTGGGCTTGTTATTTAAATAATGGTCTCATAAAGAATGTGATTTTTCTTATAATGTTTACTCAATCAACTCTAAAATTTTCAAATATTAATAAAACATTAAAATTTTAGTACATTCTCTAGATAAATGGATCTAGATTGTTTTGGTAATACTTTTACTAATATAAGTTTATTACTTTTTTCTTTAATTTCTTTAAAGTTTTACAAAAATGTTGCTAAAATTTCACTTATAATTGGGATTTCTGTGAAATTTAGGAAATTTATTTTAAATATTGTTAGTTAAATATTAGTATTTATTGGTATTGAGTCCTATATAAAAAGCGTTTATAATGTTTAAATATGTTATTTTGTTAAAAAGTGCTCCGAGCGTATTCGGATACCTTAACAAAACAACAAAAATGAAAATTACAATCAGTTTACAAATTAATTTCATACTTAAATTTAATAAAATGAGTTCTTTTGGTAGTGGATTTCATAATTTATATAAATAGTCAAACGAAGACACCTCAGGTAAAACGTCTAATTTATGTTACTATATCAACTACCACACAATATTACTCGAGAAATTTGAGATCCCGTTTCGTATAATAAGTCGTACATGTAAAATTTCAAAAAATGGATTCTTAGCAAAATCAAGATTTGAACCCGTTATTAATTTACTAGGCTGTGGCCCGTTGAAAAAGATTAAATCTGTGTATCAATATCTTATACGAAGTAAAAATTGACGTGAGAACTAAATACAATGTTGAATTTTCCATCAAAATTCCACTCAGTATTTAGTTGTATTCATAGTTTTTGTATCACCACAAATAGGTCTGTATTGTAGAAGTCTTTTATGAATTGAATTTTTTTATGTATAAAAGAAAACTTAAAATTAGAAGAATAAATTTTAAAGCATTTTTTTTAAAAAAAAACTGAATTTGATAAAATGGGCAGGTTTCTTTGACATGAATGAAGTAACTGATTTGAAAATACCAAATTGCATTAATTTTTTTAAAATTCATATGAATTTCATAAAACTTACCAATAATTGGATTTTATATAATTATTCCACTAAACCAGAGGTGCCCAACCCAAATCGGTTGGTGGGCCAAGTAAAAATTTACTAAACTGACGTAAACCTTACTAAACTTTATATCAAAATAAAACAAATTATGCAAAATATTTTAATATCGAACAACATTCAAAATATTTTATTACCTTACAATTAAAGTGACACTTATTTTTGTATTTTACTTGTGATAAATATATAATACAAAAATATTCAATAGTTTTTGATATGATCAAAAAACAGCAAGTCTACCTTTTACTGGATCACAATCACAACTAAGTTGAAAGCCGACCGATTGCACTGGTTGGTGGAAGAATATCTCTTAACCTACAAGGTTCTTATCTACAGTAGATTTATGCTGTCCTCTGAGGTTACGTAGTATAACAACTATGTGCGTAACATTTTCACATTTTATACTTGTGTTACAGTATGTTTGCATAAAATTGATTTAGATTTTCAAAATTTTTATTTCAAATGCAAAAGGCAATTAAGCAAAGAAGAGCAGCATTATAAATATTACACTGTTCGACAAAAAAAGTTTTTTTCTGCCCGATAGCCAAATGTTTAGTTTCTTATTGTATGATATTAATTATTGCATCGTGATTAAACTATATCATAAAATGAAAAATTTACATAATTTCAGAAGGTTAACATATTAAACATTTTTATTTTGCTGCCGTAATTATACATTTCTACTAGCTGGTCTTACAGTTCTGAGGCAACTCATTAAATCCATCATCGGATTCTTTATTGCCAAATAAGACAAGAAAAAGACTACTAATCTGAACTTAAAAATATAGGCATAAATTATTTCTCTGACAAATAGAACTAAATACACTACTCACTCTCAACGAAGTTCTCGTTGAAAGAGGAATAACATACCCACGCCCATCTGCTTTCCTTCATCCATCAACACCTGTTATTACAATTGCTTGGAAGTCAAATGAAGGAAAAAAATTATTTCGGTAAGAACTGCACGGGGAGAGGTGGGGGTGGGTCAAAACACGATATATTCGATTCAACCGTCTGTAGTGCAAATGTCTAAAATAATATAGACAGAAACTTCAATTGGGCAAAATGCGGCCCATGGGCCGCGAGTTGGGCATGCCTGCACTAAACAAATGGTTAGAAATTTGCATTTTCTAAATATAACAGATACAAATCAAATAATAAATGGAATGTTTTTTTTTAATATATAACTATAACTTAGTTAAACAATACTTAAATGAAGCCTGAAAAGAATTATTAGTATTAAACACGACAATGTTGTAGGCAAAATACAAATTTTTTCTCCAAGATGTATACGCAATACATGCAGAGAAAGAGAGACCTTATCTCATAACTTGCCGTACTAAGTAAGTACTAATAATACATATTTCAATCTTGTATTTCTTTTGACTAAATAGTCTCGTACAAGGAAAATTTTGGGCATTTCCAATCGTTAATGTTATAATTACTTAATGTTTTATATAAAAATGACACCTTTAAATTAAGGAATGTATAATTTCACTGAAAACGAGATGACTATTGAAGCACTGAAGGGAAGCAAAACTAACTCCAGAATAATGAAATAAATGTTTCTTTGATCAGTAAAGAAAAAAAATAGATAATACGTAATGATAAAAGTATTTTATTGAAGAAAAAAAAATTTTTTTTTCAACAAAATATCTGTTTAAAAGAAAAATTTATTAATTAATGTGACAAAGGTGCTGGTAGGGACGTTCTCTTTCTCATTTACTCTAATTTTCACTTGTTATTTTCACTCGTTGCCGAAATGTATTTAAATATCCCAATTTTTTAAACCTAATTCGATTTGAACTCGTCTTCAGGAGAGAAAAATACAGGTAATGGGGTTATAGAGAGAGCTAGAAGTTGATAAGAGAGAGTAATTTTAAAATGTTTCAGAACCTCTTGAAATTATTTAAATAATTAAGAAATACCTCTTTTTAGAATTTAGGTATTAAATAAATGGAATCGATTCATTGAATTATAATTTAATGTTGTATTGCAAAAGAGGGTGTGAAATAATTTAGAGCTCACTTCAATAGCACACTGGGAATGTTATGATTATCAATTAAATGAATGAGAAAAAATTAAAGTGGATTTATAATTTTCAAGATACATTAAATGCATTTTTAAAAAATATTCATGTTCTTCATGATCAGGGAATTTTGTTCATTAAAATTTTTTCAATATGATTTATTGCATAATATAAAACACCTCAATTTTTTTTCCAATAGTCTATATAATAATGGCTTGTATTGATGTCTCAAATCAAAAGCGCAATAGCCCATGAGCTCCAAGGCCTACTGTGCCCGTCTCAGTTTTCCTGACCTTGGGCACTGAGGTGCATGAGTGGATGTTCCGGTCAAGTGGTTAGTCTGACGCGAAACCCCCAGAGTTAAGATCCTAAGCAAGTTTGGTACTAATTTATCAACCCACTAAAGGGATGGAACGCCGAGTCTACTTTGCCCACCCCAGGGTTTGAACTCCGGACCTATGGCGGGGATGCCCGATGCGCTACCACTCACCAACTACCACTCAGCTGTATTGATAACTTCTGTATGATATGCTCTGCATTAATTAATAAAACAGAAATGTAATAATTGGTCGAAGCCTTAGCTTACCAAAGCATTTATTCAATAGAAGCAATTTTCAAAATTTAATTCTTTGAATTATCGTTTTCTGCATACAATACCAAGCTATTAAGGATGATATTACGATAAGAACTAACCGACTGGTTCAAAATCACTCCCAAACAGGAATTTTTATTTGGATGGGTGATGGAGATCTCGTAATTCTTAACTGCAGTTTAGTAACAAGGATGATATCAGAGCTCGTATATACGAGTATACTTCACATATTTAATATTGAGGACTTTTGATGAAATGAAAATTCAAAACCGTGGCCCGATTGGAAGCCAATTGCTTTTGACTTCCCACTAGATTTGCATTACCCACACACACACACACAATCATCAGTTCCAGTGCAAACATAAAAATTGAAATAAAAAGCATTGCACATGTCCAGTAGCGCACATAGGAATTTTTCAAGGGGGAGGTCCGGGCTTGAAAGTTCACCATTCTTGTATCATGCTCCTTTTGATTTTGTTGAATAAATAATTAGCATTAATTAATAAAATTAATCATTAATAACAAATACTTAATTAAATTTTACGTACTACATACTTAGGATTATAATCAATCGGAAAAAAATCAAGGGCTTTGGGGGGTCCAGACCCCCAGGATCCCCCCCTTGTGTGCGCCACTGCACATGTCTAATTTTTTAGTGAAAAAACAAATATAAAATAAATTTTTTTGCAAAAAGTCCTGCAATTAAATTTTAATATAATTTGGTATTTTCAAATCAGGCCATTCATTCAAACGAAATCTATTCATTTTTGTAATACTTAATTATCTAATGCCTTGAAATTAGTCATTTGCATTTTTCAACTGTCTTGTATATTTAGAAAGCTGCATTTCATGATAGGTTTCTGTAATATAATCGTAGATATAAATATCTGCATTATGAGGATTAATTCTACTTAATTAGTGCATTAATTTCTATTTTATATTAAAAATATTTTTATAGCTTTTATTTTTAAAGGGAATATTCAGAAAAGTATTCTGATTATTAGGTAAGTCGAGGCTCAAATTTTGATTTCATCAATGGTTCATCATGTGAAATTCAGCAAGTACTAATTATTACATGAAACAAAAAGAAAGAGGAGTTTCAAATTTCATAAACTTTCTCTGACTAGTGTAAAAATTATACTATTTCATTTTAATTGTAATAAATATAAGCAATTTTTAATTTTTACAAATTAAGAGAAATTTGTGATTGTTTAAAAGCTAAGTATATACTAACTCTCTTTTATCAGTTTTATTTATTTTTGTACCCTATTCATAAAACTTAACGCTATTTCAATTCCTTGATATTTAATGGCAGAATCGAATGTGATACGGTATTTGATTTTGTGCAGTGGTGTAACGAAGAATGCATTTGCCCCCCTCCCCGCAAAGTCAGGTTTGGGGCCTCCAAGTTGGATTTTTCAAAAAGTACTTGGCGGCAGTCAGGCTTTGGGACCCTTAGAACCCTGCTCCCTCCCCTTCCTCGTACACGTTACGCCACTAATATTGTGTTATTACTTATTCGTATTCTATATATATAAGTTCTGAAACTAACATAATGCTATTAATCATGTTTTTATTGGCTATGACCAAGGAGCAAATCTTAATCCGGCGTTGATTAAAACATCCATTTTTGTTTGAAAGGAGAAAAGTATAATTTCTTAAACATTCTTTTTTGAATATTTTCACTTCGTATAATTTCTCTGTTGATATAATATATGTCGTCTTTAACAATAATAAAATACTTTTTAAATTATATTCCAAGTTTCTGATTTGTATATAATGTTTAATATCTTCTTTTAGAAAACTGTGGATTGAGGAACATATTAATTTTAATATCTTCTATTGTATATACGCAAATATACTATTTTAAATTTTACATCGATATTCGAAATATGTTAATTTTAATTTTAGAAATTGGTTTATTTATTGAAATACGGTAAAATTTCTCACAGACACATTTAGTCCCAGCTATAAGATCAACTTATTTTTCATCTAAGTCATCTTAAAGTAGAAATACACCACACTCGCAAAGAGAATCGTTCAACATTCCCTTTGGGCAAGGCCATCTTGAATCAGGATAGCCTTGCTTTGCATAGGGATCACTTCCAGAGAAGGTCGTAAAACGTTTGCAGGTAGTGACCATAAATCAAGGGAGACGGTTTTCCTTTTGAATGGGAAGGAAATATAAACAGAGTCAGATAAATGTTTGATTCCTGTCCATCGGCTTTACCTCTTACTTTGCATCGACAACAATAAAATATTTATCTTAGATAATGTAGGGTTTGTTAATTTTGAATAAGGATATGATATCTTCATGAGAAATCCAGGAAAAAAAAAAAGAAAAACATGGAAAATCCAAAACAGGAGTGGAAACAAAGCACCAATTATACGAAATACGTCAAAAATAGAAAGTTGTAAGGCATATTGCAGCCAGTGATACAAGTGGCACTTTTAAAATACTTAAATTACAAAAGAAATTTATCTGATTTCCTTTGCGTGAAAATTTAATATTTTTTCTAATGAAAGGAATTTAGTAATTATAATTCTTTCTAACTTTATATGGGGTTGAAAAAAGTAAACAATATTTTTAAAACTGTTTTATATTTCAGCTTAAGAATTAAATGTAATGACTTCAATGTCTTGTATTTGAAGTCAATGGAGAATCCCAGTATGTTGGATTCATATGCACAAAAAAAATGTTATAAATATATGTTATGTTGTTACTTGGATGAATTCGTAAACTCCTTTGACAGAATAATCTGTTCATTTTTAAAATAAGAATAAATAAAAATGAAGCATAACAATTAATGAATTAAGTGAACATTTAACCGTGCGCGTCGCTGCCTAATTGGCTTTCATTATTTTTAAAGAGATTTCGGCTCTATCGATGGACGTCCGTCCCTCCTGCGTTCTCAACGTCTTGTCTCGTTCTCATGTCTCTTCTCTCGCTGCCTCTTTCCGTCGGATTCATTGCCCTCTGTTTCCCTTCGCAGCCACCTGGAAGGGGGAAGCTAAGGGGGTTTGCAGTAGCGCGTAGTGCCGTCCACTTCACAATCGGCTATCCTGAAAAAGAGCTGACCACAGCAAAAGAAAATCCAAAATGTTGTAAGAAACCTATAAAACAAAAATTGAAAACAGTGAAAAGAAAAAACAATAAGTGCGATGCTTCCCAGTACTTCACGCAGGTGTTGTTTTTCTGGAAGTGGGTCATCACTGCTGCTCACAGCTATTAAAAAAAAGCTATTAAAAGGGAAAAAGAAAAAGGAGTTCAGTTCGTTATTCAAAGTTCTGATCACAGAGAGTCACTGCGAGGGTACTGAAATCGCAGTCGTAAAATCGTCAGGCATCAGCGGTTGACCACTTCTTCGTGAAGTCGATATGTGGATGTAAGATGAGGACCTTCGTGTTGACCAACCTTGGGTCGTAATTTGAGTCCTGTTCTGAATGGGTTCTTTTGATTGTCACCGGTTTGTCTTTTTTATATATGTGTAGTTGTTTGCGTTTTTTAACGAACTGGGCTTTACTCTTATTTGGCTCTTTCAACTTTGTATCCAAAAAGATTGAGTTTAGGAAATCAATATGTCTAAGCAAATCATTTTTCTCTTTGCCAAGGGCTTGATTCTCATCACTATCACTTGCTTTATAGGCATTTCTTCCACTAGACTTTAACTTCTTACTTTTGCGCTTGCTATGGTTAATTTCTCGTTTTTTAGTTGACATCTATGTTTTAGGATGATCGTTTGATTCAGTTAGTGCGTTTACGATGAGTGTTTTTTCTGTTAACGATTTACATTGAATTTCTTTCTCAGCAAGTCACTTTTCTGTAATTTTAATTGTTTCTTGTAAGATCTCGTACTTTTCTTCAAGTTTAACTAACCTGTCAACCTTTTCTAAATATGATTCTTTTAATTTATGCAATTTATCTAATAACGCCGTTTTTGCCAACGATAATGTAGTTGTGTTACGTAAATGCATTTCTATATTTTTACATTTATCGTCTGCATTTTTTAATTTTAGTTGTAATACTTCTAGGGCATTATCTTTAATTCCGATTGGTTATGTGTCTGAGGTACATTAATTAAATTAATAAAGTGATCCTTTTTCTTAGGTAATAATTCTATACCATTTGCACTAATTTTAAATTTAGTTTGTTTTAAAACATAAGTTCCAATAATTACATCAATAGTTGTTTGTGAATTGTCAATAACATAAATATCCGTCATAAAGTTGTTCTCTTCAATATCAATTGTAGATTTAAAAGATCCAAAGGGTTTAACTTCACTCTTACCGAAAGAAGTTAATTTTATTTTCGTAGGATTTATCGTTGGTCTTCCAAGAATTTGATAAACTCTTTCGCGTATTAAAGTAATAGTACTACTTGTATCAATAAGAGCATCAAAACCATAGCCATTAATTTTAATAGTTTTACGCATTTCTGACGAGGAATTGATTTCATTAACAACTTCACTAACAACCTCATTAAAAACTTCATTTTTAACATCAGGTTTTTAAAATACATACTGAGAGCTTTTATGACTAAATTGGTTACAATTAAAACATTTTAAACCTTTATTTTTATGGTAACATTCATTAGAGGTATGATTAAATAATCCACAATTACAACAACGTATACGTACATTACTCTTATTAACAGTAGCATCATTAAATTGACCTTTTTTATGAAATTTATTATCAGAACACATATTTTTATTAGATGTAGGAAAATCCCACTATTTAACATTTGTACACTTATTTTTAATATCAATATTATAAGAATTATTTTCCTTAAAAACAATTTCATATATCTTTAACTTTTCTTTTAAAATTCTGATATACTTTTACATGCATATAATATCAATTTATTAGGGTTTGAATCAGGTATACCATTAATACAATGCATAATTAGGCTTTGCTCGTCTAAACGAAATTGTGCTTTTGAAGCAATTTCGTGCATGGCCAAAAAAATATTCAAATAGAGATTCTGTAGAGCATAATTTCCGTTTTTGCATTTCCTTGTGAACGTCATAAGAACAAAATAAATCTTCAAATTCTTCAATCAATGCAGCTTTAAGAGAACTATACGATAATATGTTATGGAGAGTTTGAATAAAAGTCTTTGCATGACCTTGAAGTAAACGTTTAACACAAATAATTTTTTGCAAATCAGATATGCGTGGGATAAAAATTAAGTTTTGTTCCACGTCGTGAAAAAAAAACTTTAACACTGTAATTATCATTTCCCGTAAACGACCTCATACTAGAAAAAATGTCCTTTAACAAAAATGCATTCTCCTCGCTCTCTCTTTGGTTTTGATTACGTTCTGTTTGCTGGAAGGGAGCAAAAACCTCTTGTGGAGAGAGCGAGTGATAAATTGGCGGGGTGAGGGGTTGTTTATTTGCTCCGTTCGCAGAAAAAGGGGCAGAATCTCCGTCTTCATCATCCATCAATTGTTCGGTAAAATTATTTTTTAAAGATGCAAGGTGTGATAGATTTTCAAATATACGCTCGCTTAATTGTTTGGCGCTTCCCGCGCAATTCAGTCCTAATATAGTGCATACTGTAGCAGGTTCAGTTTTTGTAAAGTCCTTTAAAATTTTATCCTTTCCTGCTTCAATGTCGTAATTCTGTGGGAAACCCGCAAATTTTTTAAAATTCTTTTCTAGAAGATTTACTGTAGGGTTCGTCATTAACAATTTTGTGCAGAAGTTGTACCGTTGAAGCAAGAGCTGTCTTTAATATCTTCGCAATAGCAGCAATTTCATATTGAACTAGACTGGAAATCAATCAGTTGCATTTCAAGTTCTTCAATTTCCAAACAATCGAATTGAGACACGTTCAGTCTATCAAACGAAATTACATCAGGGTTCATAATAAAATTGAACGTTTCCGATAATTCCTTGAACTGAGAAAATCTCGCTGAAAATTCTTTGATTAAAGAATCCATTATGGAAATAAAGTCATCAATAACTTTTCCTTCATTTCGTTTCTCTTGGGCATCTAAATCTTTGATTTTTTTTCAAGTTTGGGAAGTACTTGTAGTTTTTTGTAATAATATCGTTTCTGAAAACATATAGTTTAGCTTCAAAAGCGGATCCATCATGGAGATAACTGTTTTATGCGGGCCTTGAAGCTTTATGTTCAATTTGTTGAAATATTGGCATATGTCTGTAAAACATCAATTATAAAAGCCACATAATATCCATCAACTGTGGGTATTGTTCAATTTTGCTCTCATTTTGTAGAAATAGTCTGATTTCTTCCAAGCAATCAACAAATCTTTGAAGTACGTTCCCGCGGCTCAACCAGCAAACATTGTTATACATTATTAAGCCATTATACACCGAATTGACTTCATTCAACAAAGCACCAAACTTTCGTTTATTTAAAGCCTGTGACGATATGAGGTTGACTATTTTTGTGACTAAAGTTTTACATTATCAAGAAATCTTGAACCACTCTTTGCACATAAGGCTTGTTGGTAAATAATGCAGTGGTATTCAAGAATCGAGTGTCCTACGTCTGTTTTAAATAAAGAAATGAAGCCATTTTTTGCCTACCATATTTGGAGCACCATCAGTGGTTACTGAAACAATTTTTAAATCAATTTCCTTCTCAGCAAGCGAATTTCTTACTGCCGTACAAATATCTGTGCCCTTTGTAGTTGTTAACAACGATGTTATCTCAATTAATTCTTCTTAATGATGTTTTCTACACAATATCGAGCAAAGACAGCTAAACGTGCCGATTTAGTAATGTCAATACTTTCGTCAAGACATAGCGATATAAAAGGAGCGGAGTTAATGTCATTTTTTTGTTGATCTGTAACATTTTCTGCCAATTTCAAGATTCTATCTTTCATTGTGTTTCTAGTTAGAGGAACATCTTTGATGCGCTGAATTATCGTATCTTTATTATCAATATCATCAAAAAGTGAGGGCGCACATGCCAACCAAGCTTCCTTCAAAAACTCTCCCTCTTGAAAAGGTTTACCATGCCGAGCAATGGCATTTGCAGCTGAGTAACTTGCCGCACTTGTGTGACAATTTTTGCTTACATATTTAAACATAGGCGTCGACTGTTTATTTCTGTCTTTTATTGCACTTGCAATTAATTCTGCATACCACTGTTCCAGAACATAAAACACACACCGCTTTGTCACCTTTATTGACCATGCCATATTTATCAGCCCACCAAGTTTGAAATTCTCTGCTATACTTACTATCTTGCACTTTTTTTTGTTGAACTAGCCATGTTAAACAGCAGTTAAAAATCGTAAATTTAACACAAAACTTTAAATGTACAGTTGTGTCGATGAAATTGACTATTCTATGTGCTCTCGCTTGATTCCTCCCCCGCCAAAAAAACCCTTTTTACTGTCTGCGCACGACTGCGGGCTCATGGTCAGATTTATTTGTTTTTAAGAAATTGAGTGCTTGCAGGAGATTTCTGTAGTGTCTGATATTTCGCTTTTGTCTCAGATCATTAAATTTTTTAAAAATAAAGCAGTGAGAGCTATTTTACCAATTAGACTTACAAGACAAGAATTAGATCACATTTATAAATTAGATGTATACAAGCTGAACTATTAATGTAAACGTTAGAATATGTTTTTTAAACAACTTGAATATATTTAGAAATAGTTACATACACACACTATGCGTAGATAAACTTTGCATCATTAGCAATTTATAATATACGAAGTATTTACGCAAGAACATAACAAACGAGTCTGCTCCCCCACTTGTCGGCATCGCGACGGATCACTCGCGTTTGTTCATAATACTTTATAGTAAACAATTATTTTAAGCTAAAATGCAAATCGTTTTTGATCGATGGCGTGCCCAAAATATTCTGTCGCGTGCCATCATTGGCACGCGTGCCATTGGTTCTCCATCCCTGGTATATACGGTACTTACATGAAAAAATCAATTTTTAAAATTTTTGTCTGTCTGTCTGTCTATCTGTCTTTCTGTCAGTCTGTTTGTTCCGGCTAATCTCTGAAACAGCTGGACCAATTTTGACGAAACTTTCATTGGCAGCTAATAACATTGATAGCTAATGTTATAAGGAATAACTCAGGCTACTTTTATTCTAGAAAAAAAATTAGGGTTCCGCGAAAATAAAATTAAAATCAATGAAATGGTGAACAATATCAGTTTCTAATAGGGATTGTTTTTTTCAATAGGGATTATTTTTATTCAATAGGTATTATTTTTATTCAATAGGGATTATTTTTATTCAACAGAGATTATTTTATTTCGTGAGCCTTCTGTCTCAACGATTTCTAGCAGTTATATAAATCTTTTGGTTTAATGAGGTTGCTGCCACTTGCGACATTTCACGTCCATGTCTTTTGATCCTAATGATTTTGCAGTCCTTACCCCATCGATAGTATCAAAGGTCATGCGTCCCTCTCACACTTTGCTCAACAAAAAACAAAGAAAAGAAAGTAAAACAAAAAAGAAACATTGATTCACAAAGTAGAAGAATGACATTATACTTATAGCTTAGGCATTTCTTTACGTGGAATATATAATTAAGTTTTCGTAAACTCTGCGAATTGAATAAACACTTTTTTGTTAAATTTCACGTGGACGAAGTTGCGGGTAACAGCTATTTAACATAAAACAAATGCATCAGAAAGTAATATTAACGTATTAGACATCCAGATACAAATTATTTACATTATTTTAATGCGTTTATTACACAAAATTTGCAACAATGTGTTAATATTGCTCAGCAGAAGGAAGGTGTTTTCAAAAATCGGTCCATAAGAGAGTTACGGGGCGTTATAAGTAAAAAAAAACTTTTTTTATCAGCTATTATATCTACAGACTTAAAATTTAGCAAACATGGTTTTTTGTTCAGCTGAGATATGCAAAAAGTTTTTTTTGTTTAATTTACAATTCACGTAAAATTAACTCATTAAAAACTTCTTTATCCTTCAGTCTGTATTGCTTAAATTTTCAATTCAGCCGTGCGAAGAACGGGTATACCAGCTAGTCGTAAATAAATATCTTCAAAACAATAAAGGAGTAAATTGGAATGGACTCACCGTTGATTATTTTGTCGTTGTAGCATGCGTTGTTCCGTTGTTGAAGCGTGCGTGATCCACCAGTCTCGTCTTTTCTAGGGGTTTTAAATTATTTTAACTTAGTTTGAGGCCGAGCCCCCAAATTTCATGTTATTACCTGGATGAATTCGTAAACTCCTTTGACAGAATAATCTGTTAATTTTTAAAATAAGAATAAATAAAAATGAACAATAACAATTAATGAGTTAAGTGAACATTTAAACGCGTGCGTCATTGCCTAATTGGCTTTCATTATTTTTTAAGATTTCGGCTCTATGGATATGCGTCTGTCCCTCCTGCGTTCTCAACGTCTTGACTCGTTCTCGTGTCTCTTCTCTCGCTGCCTCTTTCCGTCGGATTCATTGTCCTCTGCTTCCCTTCACAGCCACCTGGAAGGGGGATGCTAAGGGGGGGGGCTTGCAGTAGCGCGTAGCGCCGTCCATTTCACATATATTGTAGGTCTATTTAACAGAAAGGATGGATTTGTATTTTATCTCTGCAGAAAAACAAACCATTGAATGAATTTTATTACAATTTCATTAAAATATTCTTTACTATCTAGATTAAAATAAAAGTCTTGTCCGAAATCATAAAATTTAGATGTCCATCTTAATTAACATATTAGAAAAAAATTTTTTTCATTGGTAAGTATTGAAACATGAAAATTCAATAACATTTGTTTCCCATTTTCTTGTTAATTAGTGTTCCGAAAAAGAGAAGTGAGAATAAAAATTTTTCCTTCTTTTTTCCAGTAATTTCTGACAGCGAATTTTCTTCATTGCGCAGCACAAATTATTCATACATAAAAAATTTAAAAATTATTTTTTGAAATGAAATTTTGAAAAATGGAATGCAAAGGATTATAATATTTGAATTTGACTCTTTCCCCCTATAGTGAACGTTATGAGGCAGTTGGATGAATGATATACCATCTTCGTTATCTCATCTCTCTTCCCTCTAAAACAATTTACAGAGATAGCATTTC
Source organism: Trichonephila clavipes (assembly GCA_019973935.1). Classification (NCBI taxonomy): domain Eukaryota; kingdom Metazoa; phylum Arthropoda; class Arachnida; order Araneae; family Nephilidae; genus Trichonephila; species Trichonephila clavipes. The sequence goes on along the minus strand of BMAU01005881.1, from coordinate 116,199 downwards.
GAATAATTAAATATTGATAAACAATTAACTATTTTTTATGTATATTTAAATAATTAAAAAAGTTCAATTTTCTGTATTAGTTTTAATAATAACATTTTAGAAATTATATAGCACATTAATGTGTATTTTTGGAGGTAGTTTTTGAAAAAAAAGCCATAGAAATTTTTTTAAGTATTCCCAAAATTTCAATTGGTGAGATATTTGCATTTTTAAGAATAACATTAAAATTGCGTTTGTATTGTGAAAATAAATTTTGAAAATTGAAGGCAAAGGATTATAATTTGACTCTTTTTTTTGAATTAGACTCTTTTCTATCTATAGTGAATGTGGTGTGGTGTGGCAGTTAGAAGAATGATATACTATCTTCGTTATCTTGTATTCCATCTAAAACAATTTACAGAGATAACATTTTGAATAATTAAATATTGATTAAAAATAAACTATTTTTTAAATATATTTAAATCATTAAAAAAGTTCAATTGTGTATTAATTTAAGTAATAACATATTAGAAATTATATAGAACACTAATTGTACTTTTTGTGGTAGTTTTTGAGAAAAGAGAGAGAGAGAGAGCCAAAGAAATTTTTAGAAATATTTCCAAAATTTCAATTAGAAAGATAGCTGCATTTTTAAGAATAACATTAAAACTACGTTAGTATTTGAAGAAATAAATTTTGAAAAATGGAATGCAAAGGGTTATAATATTGTAATTTGACTCTTTTCTCCCTCAGTGAATGTGGTGTGGTGTGGCAATTAGAAGAATGATATACCATCTTCGTTATCGTCAGCCTTTTAAAACAATTTTCAGAGACAACATTTCCAATCATTAAATATTGACTAGCATATTTTTCATTTGAAACAAGTCTGAAAAATTTTTAAAAAATTATTCAAGGAAGTAGTTAATTTTAGAATTTTGATAATAAATTAGATGATCAAGTGTATCCTCTAAAAATTTGACATTCTTTGAAATTAAAGTGAAAAAACTATTTAGGAAAAATTGAGTGTCAGTGATAAAAAATATTCTTTTTTGTTATAAAACATGTCTTCAAAATCATCAGAACCTTCTAATAAAAATCGATAATCCCTGTATAATTCAATTCAAGTGAATTATTGAAGGAAAGCCAACTAAGAAGGTAAAAAATTATATTAACCTTTCACAAAAAAAGCCCCCAAATTAAATAAAAAAAAACGGGAAAAAGTTTATAAACTTTTTCACTGAAATAAAATTTTCAGTAAATATATATATATATTGGTATTTTATTTGCATATTTGTACAAATCAAATATTTATTTTTACCTTAAAAATTATTACATAAATTTATCAAAAATAGTTTTATTGTAAAAATATTCTATAAAAATAATAATATATAAAAAAATATAAAATATACACAGTATGTAATAAATAAAGAAGATAATAGAGAAAAATTTTAAAAATTACACTTTTTCATATTCAATACTATTTCTTAAATTTCTCAAATTTTTGATTTCATATTTAAGTATTAAGAATTCCTTAATTAAAAAAATATATATGTATCAACTGTTCCAAAGAAAATTGGAAATTTTACTTATAAAAAGAATAAATCTAATGGAACTGTTTTATGAGCGTTTATTTGTACATACAAATAGATTAATATTACTCTAAGACTTTGAAAATTTGTTAGCATTCAAAATAAGCCCAAAACAGACATTAAAAATTCCTTTTTTTTATGTATTCTCTTTAAAAAATGTAATTATATTTCGGACTATATTATGTTGCGGAAGAACCACACTCCACCACCTATTTCTAACTCTAAATTACGTGTTGCTGTAACTCTGTGACGTAGCCAGATCTAATAGACGACAGCCAAATTTGAATGATACTCCTCTGTTTCACATTTTGGCGCATTTTGAAGTGTCGGAAAACCTCGGTTATTGAAGATTTCCCAAAAAATGTATAAAATATGCACTAAAGAAGATATTAAACAAAAACTGTTTTCATCCTACCACAACAACCAATCACAGAGCTCCCTCTCGCAAACGCGGAAAGGAGTAAAAAAATGGACCATAGAACTTCTCACTCACACAATATACCATTGGTCAGACAGTCAGATCTCACGAGGCTCTTATTGTCCGAGGGAGTTGCAAGTAACTTCAAAATTTTTCTAAATGCAATAGCTTAATTCTTCTTTACTAACTTTGAAAAAAGCTGTTCTTCTAATTTATTAATATCAAGTAAATTATACTTACTTTTCTGTAAACTTTATTTTTATTTACTTAAATTTAAATTCTTAAACTCTTTTTAAAATGGGCAAGTAATAGTTATCTAATGTGTTTCTCATAATCACCATACAGGAGATAAAAACCCTGACGGGCTAGATGCTTCACAACCCAAAACCAACCATCGATTCCAGTTCCTTTTGGAAACTGGAGTAACTGTTTTGATAGGACACACGATTTGTGTGGTGGCAATTTGGCTGTGGTGACGCTAATACGTAAGTACCAGGAAATTTATTCACTGAGAACTTTCGTAGTTATTGGTAACAAAATAAAGTTATTGTCTTTTGCAAATGGAGGACTCTTAACATGTATTTTTTGTTCAGGTACGTCATGTCGCTTGAGGTGTAGAGAAAGATATCTTCAAAACCATATTAACACATCAGTCATTTTTTTCTTTCCCCTTATAATCGTGACATCAAAGGTTTTTGTTTCAAAGGAAATTGACTTTTTTATGAAGAGAAACTTTTTCTAAGAATCTTTCTAGTTGTATATTTATGAAAGATGTTATGTGATGATGAACTGTAATATGCACCAAAGAAAATGTTTCCTTGTAGTGTGCCATGATTAGATTATCTTTAGAAATTTTCTTTTAAGCTCTGTCAAAATGGGAGCTGATTAAGATTTAGGAAAATAATAGTACAATACTCTGTGGAATATTTTATATTTTCATTTTCTTTTATATCGTTATTTATAACATTATTTACATCCTTATTTATTCTTGAAACGTCATTTTTTAAAATTATTTCGTAGAGTACACTTAGAAAACCAGATTCCTATTTTCATTCATTTGGAACAGAAGAAAAGATACTTATTATCGCAAGAATCGCCAACTCTATTAATAACTCGCCAAGTTGTCAACATCGATTTATATACATCGTACGCACTGAATTGGCAGCCAGGTGCTTCATTTCATATAATGTCGCCAATAGGTTGCGATAATTATGTTAGTACCCATAAAAATATTTAATTAATAAATATTAAATGTTTCGTTTAAGTTGCAACATAATTCAATAATAGAAGCTCTGTATCATAATTTCCTCTATTTAATTATTTATTTTGTCTCTTTTTCTTTTTAATATCATTATAAAGTACTTTTAACTCTTCTTGTTGAATGCATGATGATATTTCTTTCGAAGTGCATGATACTCAGTCGAGAAGGATATATTGTATATCATGTGGTTTTCACTTCACAGTTTGTTTTTAAAATGTGGTACACTCTAGAAAAATTTATGAGATGATTTAAAGAAAAGAGAGCATCAAGAAATTGTGAATAAGGTAGAAAAAAATAATGAATTTAGTAATAGAATGTAAATAAAATTTTTGAAAAGAAATTCTGGCAGAAATATGATATTTTTCAAGAATCTCGCATAATATAATTTTTAAAAAAATGATACCTTGAACTTAATTTGATGAGTGAAATGTTCAAAACTAATGAAATTATTAAACTAAAGGAAGACTGTACAAATTGCAGTATGTAAATTTAATTTGTTTTCTCAGTTGAATAGAAAAGCTGGCAAATGAAAACAAGTTTGCTTTTAAGAAGTACGATTTTAGATAGCAGTTAGGGAAAAAAATAATCAAAAGTATTGCAATATGTATCGAATTAAAAACAAACATAAGGCTTTGATATGTTGTGCTGAATTTATGATAGCTTCTGAACGTGTGAGCGAACAGCAGTAATATGTAAAAGAAGGAAAAAGCCATTACCTAAAACATAATTAATAATCTTGCTGTGTTCAAAAAATCACATTTAGCTTGATCTAGTTTCGATTCATCTAATTCAGTTATTCTGTTTTTTAATTGTGCTTTCTAAACAATCTAAAAGAGAGAAAGAAAATTTAATGTATTTTCCATTTTTTTAATATTTTTTTTATGATTTAATAATTGAAATTTTTTGTTTTATTAATTTTTTTGTTTCTGAATATGAGAAATGAACTAAAATTTGAATATCATTACTCTTATAATCATTACTGCATGTTTCTTACAGTTACTTTCTATATTTTATTACGATTTATGCTTCCCTAAATAATTACATTAAAATTTTGGTTCTTCAGCACACATTGTTTTTAGGTTAACTTAATGCCAAAGTGATCAAATACCAGTATTCATGGTCAGACTTTTGGCCAGAATGTCATGAGTTCAATCACTAGAGAGGCTGATGTCCTTTAAACCTATTAAATCTCAAAGTCTTCCCGTTGATATATATTGTGGAAGTTTTTAGAGGAGGCTACCAGCTCTAGTGTTATCATCGTCACTTGATCAAGGTTCAAAGTCTCAATGTCTGTCGTCAATAGCCCTAGTACTGCCTTAGAGTGCAACATAACATTTGCCCACTAACTTGACCAAGTCGCCATGATCAAATGATCATACTTAAATCTGTTTCTCTAATGTTGTGAATGTGATGCCTAAATGTTTATCGAGATTCGTGGAAAGATAACAGGGTGTTGCTCTTAACTTTAGTTGATGGTTACAATTCCTATGTGGAAGTTAGGCAAATTAGGTGTCAGATCTATTTTTTTTTACTTGAATGTAGTTAGAACTTATGGGGTCCATATTAAACACATTTGTGGTCCTTTTAAGTTTGTCTTTGCACCTAATATGGCTTAAGTATTTGCTTTAGTACCAGGGGCATAGTTATCACCCTATGAACCATATCAATGATACAGGGCCCCCAAGCTACAGGGGGCCTAACGTGTATAATATATTGACACTTTAAAACAAGTTTTGTTAATAGGGCCATTTTTAATATCTAAAAAGGTCTCTAGGAGAATTTTGATACAGGCCCCACCCAGGACTAGCTACCGCAGTGTTTAGTACCTTACAATAAAGGAATTATCATGGAAATAGTTAACACATATCAGTTGGGGGGAAGTGAAGGTGAAAGTCAAATGACATTTTCTCAAATCGAGTCAAACTACATTCATCTACATTAATTTTACAAGTCCAGCAATGTTTTTTTCTGGATTTGTAAATGTGATTAATAGCATGGCTATGTAATAATCATGTTAGTGAAAAAATCACTGCGAAATTTATGGTCACAGTACCTAATGATGTAATGGAGGAAAGTCAACAGAGGTCTTTTTAAAATGAATTTGTTCTACAAATAGAAGAATTCACTAGGAATGTTATGGATAGAGAAGAGCAAGTGTTGTACCATTTTGGAATCCTAACTAAATGGTAGTGGCATAGGGGAAACCTATGTACCTAGGACTGTTTTTTTTTCAATGCTCAAAAACAGTCTCTGGCTTATTTAAAAAGGTGAAACTGATATGCACTCTCATCACATTATACTAACTACCATCCAAATGTAGTTCATATAAGTACTTAAAACAATAAATTCTGTGAAATAAAGGGTTTTAAAAAAATTTCACAAATAGTCCTAGGTACAATGATATCATTGTAACTAGGCTTTAGGTTTCACTCTGTAATCAATAGAAAACATGCATATACACATGAATTTAAAAAAGAAACAACATCAGCTAATACATTGATTTATCATGTAACCATTTAAATTGCCATGTGCCAAATTGTTAATGAATTACATGTATTTTCATTCAACATTATAATTTAAAAAGCTCGTTCCAAAAGTGAGTTGCATACATTATCACCCTGAAGCATCAAAAGATTGTGGTTTGGGCAATTTGAGTACAATATTTCTGTTGCCAATTTCATAAGTTTCTTCTTTATCATAAAGAAACTTATTTGAATGTGCAATATTCTTCAGAAATTCAACACTATAGTGCTCTTCTTTAACATTTATTATTTCTGCAACATAAAAGTGTTCAGCTTTTTTTTTTGTATTGTATTTTTGTTAAACAAAAATCCCTCGTTTCAATAGTATCCGTGCATCTTCAGTGGAATGGGAGAATCTTCAATATCTGATAATTCTTATATTATCTGCATTAGAATTTGACCATTTTATTCTGTCAGGATTTGATCTAAAAAAGTTAGTAATTTATAATTGCTCAAAAAGAGGAAAACTGATAAATTAAAAAAAAAACATGCGTGCGTACAAAGTACACATGTCAGAAGTGAAACTTCTTTGGCGAACTAATTTATAAATCTTGTTTATATTTATACAAATCTAAAACTTTAAATTTCCAAGATTAAGAGGAAGGGAAAAAGGAAGATAGGTTAGGAATTTAATTGTCATTAAAATAAAAAAAAAAGTGTTGAAAATTAATGTAAATTATAAATTTAATTTTTTCAATTTATTTCTTCAATATTTACATTGTTTGACGTTGTTTGTATTGGTATTATTGTGACTAAAGCATTATGATAGGTAAAATATGCAACATAAGTTCGTGTTTCAACATTATCTAAATATCTTGTAAAAATAGCATCTATTGTCGTTCCTGAATTTGTAGTTGGTGTGTTTGGATTATTATTTAGCTGTAGACTAAATTTTTCTTCTAGAAAGTTAATTAATGGTTTGGAATCATCAACTGCAAAATTAATGTTAAAGTCACCACCCAAAACAAGTGGTATTTTATCATTCTCATTACCGAGAATAGCAGCACCTCCGTGGCTGTATGGAAGTAATTGGTGATGCAAGAAACTAATTATATCTTCAATTTTTTGATTAATTGATATGTATACAGCAGCGAAAATTATTTTTCTTCCATGAAGAGTTTGACATTCCACCATGCAAATGTCACCAATTGATGTTGATACTAGTTGCTGTGATGATGAATTAATTGCTGTCATTGTAACGTTTGGCGTAACAATATTTGTCGTATTGTTTTTTTTTTGAAATAAATACCCACTCCACCTGCTCGAACGTTCGGTCGTTTAAAGTTAACAATACAGTCAAAATTAATTAGACTTATTTCTTCAGAGTTATTTATCCAAGTTTCAGATAAAAGTATGATGTTAGATTCTTGTATAATTTGATTTTTTAATAAGTCTTGAGAATGACTTCGAAGACTTTGACAATTAAGAGTATATACAGTTAATCCCTGTTCTTGTCGTATGAAATATAGCATGTCACTATCAACCGTTTTTACACAATTTAATGAAAGTCTTCTAAATTCATCTCGTAAATGTATCATTGTTGTTGATGGTCTTCGTCCATGGTAAAAGGTCAAATCATTGTTGCTTGTAGTAATCCGTAGTCCTTCGATAGTTGTGACACGAGACAATGCAACATATACCAATGATTGTGACTGTTTTTTTATCATATTCGTAGACAATTTCGGAGTACGTACTTCCTTGAGACTTGTGAATTGTTGTTGCACAAGCACAAACTAATGGCAAATGGGACCTTTTCACATTTATTGTTTTATTGTTATTTAGTGGTATTGTTGATGATCGTCTACCGATTGGTACGGCAGTTCGACTTATATTATTTGCCGCAACATGTCCAGCAACTTTTTTTCGAATTTTTTGACCAGTTTTTGGTGAATCTGAAAACTCAAGCCATACAAAGTTAACTTGGCCTGAATCATCTCGTTCGATATGAACTAATTTTCCAACGGCACCATTCGCCAAACCATCGGAGACGTCAATATTGGTTGTTATCATATAATATATATCTTTTACAAAAACTGTTTCATATGGTAAACCTCCTGTATCAATTATCGACATTTTGTGTAATTTTTGGCGTACAAACGCTTGTTGTTCTGTTGATGTGCATCCAATGTAAACATCTGTAGCTGTAGAGTTATATTTTTCTATAGCTCCATCCAAAATTTTCTTATTATAAACATTGACAGCGTGATTTGTATTAAATAACCGTATTGCATGCGGACAGTGAGTATCTGCTTCATGAACAGTACATAATCGTGATTCTATTAGTTCTATTTCCTGGCTTGCTAATTGGTCACCATTACCAATTTTTGTCAGAATCGAAGAAAATACTCGATTGATTGCCTCATAACTTCTTCTAACTCGTAGAATTTTAGATTTCTCCATAGAAGTGGACTGAATATTTTTTGTTTTTGTTGCTTATATATCGGTGTCGCCCTTACTGGTGGTAACTGACACAAATCACCAATTAAAATCATATCCAAACCTCCAAAATTAGTATTATAGTTTCCAGTGATTTGTTTTTAATCGTGAATCAATGTGCCCAAGTAATTCAGCACTAATCATGCTAACTTCGTCGATGATTATAACTTTTATAAATTTGAAAAGTGCTCGATATTGATGAGCTACTTCAATACTTAAAGGAAGCAACCTTTGAAAGTGTGATCTTGAATGCTGTATGTACAGTGGTACCATCAATTGCCACAGCGGCTTTACCAGTTGAAGCACATGCTATGTATGCATTGCAAAAACCATCGGTATTGGAAAACGATTATAAATTTCCATGATAAGCTTAATGACAAATGTTTTGCCACAACCAGCTGGACCAGTCAAGAAAATTTGTAGTGGATTTCCATTTGAATATAGTAGATGCGATAATACATGATGTAAAAGCTCGCTCTGCTTATTATTCGACATCCTCATTACATTACAAAACTCGGCATTTTCCATTAAATTTTCTTTTTTTTTTTTTTGCTATCGGTCCAAGCTTGTTTAACACAGCTGCACGAATATCAGCATTATTAATTTCAGGATTCGCGTTTTGAAATAAATTTTGATATGGATCCGGCTCAGGGTATCTGTTTGCTGCTTCTTGTTCATTTTCATTATCGAGAATATCATCATCACGACATAAGCAACGACAAATTTCAATAGTCTTACGAATGTCTAGATTTGATTCAAAAAAATCTTTTCGACGACTTAAAAATCAAATTTTCATTCTCATCATATATCTGAATGAATTTTAGCTCAGACAGTATTTCTGCGTCTTCGTTACAGAACGGAAAATGTAAAGATACCATCTCTTTATATTCATTTAGATCTTGCGCCATATCAAATTTACGATAACGTATGATGCGTGGTTTCTTTCTGAGTGAATAACTTCCGTCGTTCTTTACTGTGTAATTTGCAACAAATTGAGCAAGTGTGACATCATTTAAATCTTGATGTGGCTTTTCATACTTGTCAAACCAATTATCTCGCCAAATATTAGTTGAATCCTCTCAATACCCATTTCGTCTAATGCCTTTTTGAGTTTTTCGTATTCTTTGTCGATCAACAGGCCACATTGTGGGAATAGTAGTTACAACAGTCGAACATTTTGACATTGGCTCTCGTAGAAGGTACCAAGCAGCTTCCTGACTTGTAATTTCTACGTGATTTAACATATTCACTCCAATTTTTCTAGTAACCTCAACAATATCAAACTCAGGTTTTCATTCATAATTTCGATAATTAAACGTTGAAGATGACTTACTCCTCTATTTGTTTTATTTACATACTCAGCAACGTAAGCAGCGCAAGAATACTCCTCCGTAATGAATTGAATATCCATGTTAGATTTAATTTTATTTAAAATGAATGGATTAAAGGAATTGTTCCATTTCTGACGTGGCTGGCGTTTAAAAAATACTCCCGGTCTATTTATCCCAGCTCGTAGAATATTATGATAATGGTCATCTGAAAGTATGTTATTGTCTTTATAAAAATCATCCATGTCCAGATAATCTTTATTTTCTAGTTTCACCCTTATGCTTTTGTATTGATTGAAGTAATCGCGAAAACCAGGTTCCTCTTTTTGCATAGGTGATAATATTATTGTAGATCTAGACGGCATGAAAGGCGCCTCGAATCTACACTTCTGTGGTCCGTTTGCGCCTATTCTTTTGTAACACGTAAATGTGTGTTTGTGAGTTTGAAGTTTTATATTACCTGATGCTTCTTCAGATGAAACAGAAATTAAATTATCGATTAATGTTATCGCATCAATTTTATCGTTTCCCATGGCATCAATTGGAGCATTGTTTAACCACAATAAGATATGAGCGTGTGGACTTCCACGATGCTGAAATTCAATCCTCTTGAAGTACTCGACAACGTAATATTTTCCGAACGGACTTAATTTTTCGACTGTAGGATAGACATTAAAACATTTACTAATTTATTGAAGTAAATCGCGCACGTTACTGCGTCTTCATTAATTAAAGTAGTTTTTCAAGGTAATGCAAGTTTTCAGCAGCTTCCGTTGAAATTTCAACTCCACTATGTTTCAATGTATATAATATTTGTATTAGATCTGTCCAACCAATTTCATTTGCACTTAATGTTAAAAAATTGTTGGTTTACCTAGTTGCCTTATCATAGCAAAAGATCTTTTTTTACGATTCGACCAATACCATGTTGAATTCGGAATTGATCGTAAAAAGCAAGATTTGTTTCAATACAATTATTGATGTAATGTTCGTCTTCAATTTGTTGTCGAGTGACCGTTGTATTTTTACCAACATGTTTAAAAGCAATCGTCAGGAATCCCGAACTCTCAATCTCATAATTTTCATTGCTACGTATAAAAGATGATGCGGTGTCACAGCTCGTCGATCAGATCTTCGTAATTCACTTGATGCCATCATGAATGGTGTTGCTTTAATTCCTTCTCTGAATCTCCGAAATTCACCCAAATAAATTGACGGAAATGAAAGCTCTTCTGCATGTTCATCGAACAGTAAGCTCCGTGGAACATTTTGTTCTCCAGGTGCAATACAAAGATATTGTTCCTCATCCCATGACAGTGTATGTTGTTGAGCAGTTAGACTTTCTTCAATAGGTATATGTTCACTAATATCTTCTAAAGGAATTTCCGTTGAAATTGAATTATTGTCAAAAAATGATTGATCCATTTTAATTTCATACATAGTATAAAGTGGTGTAGCTAATAAAAATTGTAGCCAGGTTTTTATTGTGCGTTTATTAATTATGCCCTGCAAATAGCTTGATTTATGAATTTGTTTTTCGCTTGATATGTACATTAATACAATAATCATCATCTACGTTTCGTGGTAGACTTTTAATCATTGTATCAACATCAACAGGCACATTAATGATTTGCCCTAAAAATTCCATATTGACCGTTGACATGTCTTAATCTTCTGATCTGCATGAAAGGTATACGAGGTGAAATTAATCTTTCAGATAAAATATCTAGTGGTGGTAAATGACTTGGAAACTGTGGATATTTGAACCCATTATATACAGCCATTATTGGAATGTTATTTTTGTTTAATGCGTTAAGACATGTGTTGCATAAAGCAATTTTGTCGTTTGATACATGAGGAAGAATTATATTTAATATCTCTTGGTGTTGAATAGATGCATATTTTAAATCTTCTTTAAACCACAATCTCTCACATACTGAGCAAACATGCCCAAACGAGTTATTGATAAATTTTTCCTTAAATTCCTTGTGAGCATTTTGATGCCTGTGAAAAGTAGGATAAGGTACTCGTAAATCATTATCTTGAATACGTCTCGTATTATTTGTAATATTGACATGATTCTCATCATCGATATTATTATTATTAATATTATTATTATTATTATTATTAATAATATTATTATCACCATTATTATTGTTATTATTATTATTAATATTATTATTATCACCATTATTATTATTATTATTATTATTATTATTATTGTTATTAGCGTTAATAATATTTGATGTTGGAAAATCTTCAATGATGTTTTCTGAAAGGCTTGTCAATGATTTTTTTCTTGCTCTAAACTCACGAACACGTTCTGTTGAAGTTTTTTTTCTTTTAATTGGTAAAGTCGAAGTCGAAGGTTGAGAATTGTCTTGTTCTTGATGTACTTCAACTTCAGCAGTGATTCGCGTCAAATCATTTGACTCTTGATTTTCTTCAGATTTTTGTCTTTTTCTGTAGTCACGACTACGCTCTGCTGGAGTTTTTGGTGTAGTTTCTGTAATGATGGACGATGAGATATTCAACTCTTGGCTAGCTGCATTTTTTAAAGCCTTTTTTCGCTCTCTAAATTCTCGTGAACGTTCTGTTGATGTTTTAGCTGGCCGTCTAATAGATATTTTATTTTTAAGTGTTTCACACTCTCGCACCACAATTTTTGGCATTGCAATCTGAAAATGAAATTATTTGAAATCAATATTTAATAATAAAAATAATTAAAGAGAATTATTAAAATAAATGTATTTTATATTGTTTGAAAATAATATAGTCAAATCTCAGATGTTGAATATTAAATTAAAATTTCTCGTGATTTTTGTAAATATTAAAAATACCTAATCCAATTTAAATATATACAAAATTTTTTGTAAATTAATGATAACTCTAGAAATTCCAATTTTTTTAAATTAAAATTTCGTCAAAAAAGAATTTATGAAATATTGTTATTAGTATTTTATGCACAATGATTTATTGAAATCTCAAATGACGAATTGTAAATAAAAATGCAACGTGTTTTTGTCAATATTAGAAATTATTAATCAAGTTTTGTTTTTTGAATTCAAAATTTAGAAAAGCGAATTTATGAAATATTTTTTATTTTATGGTAAATGATTTATTAAATTATCAAATGACGAGTGGCAAGTTGAAATACCACATGTTATTTGTAAATATTAAAACTACCTAACCTTCAAACCAATTATCATAAAAAATTGTAAATAAACAAAAAAGATAACAGATATATTACTTACTTCGAATAATTGCTTGATACAGGACAACTTACAAATTTATTCACAAAGTTTTTTCACAAAGTTTTTCACAAAGTTTTTATTTATAAAATTCACTTACTGTTTATTCACTGTAGAAGTGTCTAATAATATTGTAAATATTACGCTATGCGACAGAAATGCCATCTAAAGTTCTAATAATTAACTAGTAAACGAATACACAACCAATAGGGCGTGTATTCTTTCTCGATATCCCGTATTCTCTCTCTCTCTTGTTCAATCTTTCTCACCTCGCCCTGTCTTACTCTCTCTCAATCGGTCTAGATCACTCTCTCTCTCTTTTCCGACACTTCCGTTGCATACCGGCGTGACGTTTCATCTGTAAAAATTTTACCCTCATGCGCTTAAAGAAGTTTCACTTCAAATAAATTGAAATATTGTAAAAACATGATTTAGAATTATATTTTTATTTTTATAACTATAAAAATTGTTTTTTAATTAAATGAATTCTTATGTTTGTATAAACAAAATAATAATCCTGAATAATTACAATAATGGTAGCTAACATATTTTTTATAAATCAAGCATGTTGAAAGTTTCAGAACAAATTATACCCTCCTCTCATTTTAATAATATTCAATAATAAAAAACATTTGACTAAATCAAAATGGTTCGGATAATTAAGACCATTTTCCACCTTTTATTATGAAAACTTTTTCAATAAAATAATAACAAAGAATATTAATTGCAATTGTACCTAAGGCCATGGACCTAGGTACAAGGCAACTATATGGCCCCAGGTACAAGACTAGGTGATTTTATACAAAACGTCTTCTGCAGGAACCCCACATGGAGAGAGGATTTATTTAAAATCTTATTTAGTATTTACTGTTGTGTTTGCCACTCCTAATAAGTTTTGCATTTCCTGTTTGAACTCATTTATTATCTGCATTGCATCGTTTTCTTACTTGAAATCTGGCAACTAAGTAGTAGAGTTTTAGTTGCGTAACGTTAAATAAAGAGCACTTTTTGAGTTCCTCACACCTCGGGCATTCCTCTTCGGCACGGTCAAAGGAAAAGAGGTTGTTTGTCATTGGTAGATGTGCAATGAAGTCATTATTTTGGGCTGCCTGGTTTGGCGTTATAGCATTTTCTATGCCCTAGTGGTTCATTGAAACATAAAAGTTTTGTCCCCATTTGGGTGAAGTGAATGTGAGTTTTAATGGCGCAAGGGCCAATTTTGGCAGGCAAACACATTTTGTCATTTTTAAAAATATATAAGTAGAAAAGTATATGTACACATATGCATGCATGCATGCATGCATGCATACTTAATAGTTAAATTCCCTTGCGTATAAAATTTTCACTGTAAAAATAATAATCTGTTCTTTTTTTCATACACATAAATCAAAATATTTTTAATGGATTCAATTTTGTAGAAGAAATATTTATTTGAGCTTAGTAAATGAGGAACTCAATTACAAATAAAAAAAGTTATATAAGTTTTTAATAATCCATTTACTGTGATTAATAATACTTTGAAAATGAATTCCATGTTTCGAGTTTTATCCTTATGTAAGAAAAAAGAAGTCATAAATAAAGAAAATTTATGTTTTTTTATAATATATATTTATTGGTAATATTAATGTACATTCAGTGGCGTAACGGAGAACTTTTGGGCCCCCATGCAAAGTCATGTTTGGGGCCCCCCCCACGATGCGGGGGTGCACGTTTATGTTGAATTTTCGTTCTTACAAAGGCAAGTGAGGCAATTGCGTCATTCAGACTTTGGGTCCCTTTAGACCCTGCCCCCCACGACGCGGGGGGTGCACATTACGCCACTGTGTACATTTTATATGTAAATGAATTCGTTCTTATATCAGAATGAATTTGTACAGGCAAGTTATGTTTTAAATTATTGGCTTAATTTCATTTTTGTAATTAGTGATTTGTTTTTTGTGTGTGTGTGTGTGTGTGTGTGTGTGTGTGTGTGTGTGTGTGTGTGTGTGTGTGTGTGTGAAAGACTCATTTATTCACATTTATAAAAAAATTCGTCTAATACTCTGTTTCCTTTTAAATTTTAGAATTAAATTTACTGCAAAAGTTTTAGCTATTATAAACTTAACTATATAAATAAACTCATACTTAAATTTTTATTTTCTCTATCTTTAGTAAAATACTATAAATAAAGTGATTCGTGACTATTGTATAAGAAACACATCACTGTTCTAACTTCCACATCACATCCATATTATTCGTTCAAGTTATCATCGACACATTTATTCACATAATCCTCAATTTTTGCAATAATTTTAGAGGTTTTCTCTTCTAACATGCTCACACATATAAATCTTCATTCAGGGTTTAAATCAAAAGTCCTGAAATAGAGTACCACTTGAATCCCATCAGTGGTTTGTTATAGATAATAGTTCGTTTTTATAACAGGCAAGTATGATGAAGAACTGGTCATTATTGGAATTTGGATTCATCTTAAGAAGTATTTACTGATCGGCAGTAGCGCACGCAGGAATTTTTCAAGGGGGGTCCGGGGACGAAAGTTCACCATTCTTGTATCATACTCCTTTTGATTTTGTCGTTTTTCGGGAACAAAACACAGTAAAAAATTAATTTTTGAATAAATAATTAGCATTAATTAATAAAATTAATCATTAATAACAAGTACTTAATTAAATTTTACGTTCTTTTTACTTATAATTAAAAAATACCAAGGGCTTTGGGGGGGTCCGGACCCCCAGACCCCACCCCCCTTGTGTGCGCCACTGCTGATCGGTGTTGTGTCACTCAAAAAGCACACATCAATTTTCTCCTTTCCTAAAGTATGTTTCCTCCTGTAAATCTACTTACTGCTCGAAAATTAATACAAAAATATGACATAAAATTATACGTTTTCGAGCAATAATAAAAATTAGCCATTAAATTATAATTTCCAAGAACTTATTTAGATTTTGCATACGGCAGATACCTGTCGGAGGCCTTTTACGTTTTTATTGAGTTTAAAGAATATTTGATTATTGTGAATTTTTCGTTTTTTTTGAAGAGCTTTTATTTGTATTTTTATCACACAGAGTTTATTTTTATCACACACAGAGATCAGAGCATTTATCTTAGAATTTCAGCAATGTTATACTAACTGATAAAAAAAATTATAATTTATTGTAACTTAAAAATAAGAGAAGCTAACAAGTTTAACTTCTATCCATAAAACTAATAAAATAACCTTTTATATGAAAGATGAAAAAAAAGTAAGAAATAAATGTTTTATAAATAGTCATAAAAGAACAATTAAATACGAATAAGAATAGTTTTTTTCCTTATATAAATAAGTTTTACCAAGATACATGAATGATTTCCTCCTTGCTGACTTAAAGATATGTGTAATCATAATTTTGTCTTATGACAACTAATTGTTTGCGTTTTACTAATCAAAAATTTTTCTAAAAATTCAAAGGATTTGATATTTTATTCTAACGAAAGCAGTATATTACAGTTGGAAAAAATATAAATTTTACATTTATTCATTTGTATATTTAAAGGATTTATTTTTAAGAACATGCAAATAAATCGATAGTTTATTAATTTCTCATTCAGAGGAAACATGAGGGATATAGCAATGAGACGATCATTATTTGAATAACAATCAAGTAAAAGAGGATAATATCCGACCTGGAACCCAGTCGATTATGTTATGACGGCAATGAAAGTACTTTAAGCCGTTAGAAAGTTAACGTGTATTAGAGCCCTGCTAGATGACGGAATCCTCAATTGTGATCACTCGGCTACCACAGCTGTAAAAACATGTGGAATCTACAATGTGATACTGTTTAACAAGTAACATTTATTTATGATTTTGAGATATAGTATTAAGTTAACGCCACATTCCTGCCATTTATCACATTTATCTGTCATTGTTAATCGATTGTCATAATTTTCAGCATACATAGGAACAATCAGATCAAAGATGAACATTATCATATAATTTTAATCCTTGAAAAATGCTTGGTGTAAAAATCTAAACTTAATCTTAAGATTCAATAATTATTATGAAATCTAATGCATCAAAACAGAATGAATTATCGAGGCAATAAAAAAATGACATTTATCAATGTTTTTATTCTTTTAAGAAAGAAAGTATACAAAAATTCTTAACAGAGTGTTACATAAATAACTAATTAATTCTCAGAGAAGCAATTATTAATTGATTAACCACAATATAGCTTAGTTGAATATTTACATATCTATTGGTACACAGATGTTCAATAGCTATAAGATTTTTAAACTCACATATAATTAATTTAATTTTGTTATTTGTTTAAAGAATTATGTATGTGTCTTAAAGCAAATATTTTCCATTATAAAAAGATAAAGAGCTTCAGAGTACTATATGATTATAAAATAGCCCATTATCAATTTGAGATTTTACATTATGACATAGAGAGACAAAAATTTTGCTTTTTCTTTCAATTTTTTAAATTCATTGTATGTATCTAAATGTTCAAATAATTATATTATTATTTGTTTTTCAAAATTAATTAATTTAAGAGTTAACACGATAATTTGAGTTTGTAAAGGGTGTTTTTTTTTATTATAGAACTTTAAATTTCAATAAAAAACGATGTATTATTCGATTGACATGAATTTTTTTATTTTAAAATATTTATCTTAAAAGAAAATATAAATAAATTTTAAATAAATTTTTAAATTTGACTGCCACGGCTTATGTATACCAATCTGGACGACCAATTTTCGATGACTTTTCCAACATTTGTGTGCAATAGTTTAACATTGGCAAATGTTGTCTTCCAAATGGTCAATGTTTTATACTTATTTCATAGACCAATGACTTTACATAGTCCCACAGAAAATAGTCTAGCGGTGTTAAATAAAGATCTTGGAGGCCAATTCATGGTCCAAAACGTGAAATTAGGAAAAAAATGTCTTTCAATAAATCGATTGTACGAGCTGTGTGACATGTTGCGCCGTCTTTTTGGAACCAAAGCTCCTGGACATCATGATTGTTCAATTCAGGAATGAAAAGGAAATCATGGCTCTATAAATCACCATTGACTGTAACGTTGTGGCCTAAATCGTTTTTGATAAAACGGACCAATGATTCCAAGCCCATAAAGCGCAAAAACAGTCATTTTCTGAATGTAACGCTGTTTCGACATACACTTACGTTTAGCTTCACTCAAATGCGGCAGTTTTGTTTGTTGACGTAGCCATTCAACCAGAAGTGCGCTTCATCGCTAAACAAAATTGTTATGAAAATCACGACCATTATTTTCGAAATAAAATTGCACAATTTGAAAGCGTTGTTCAGGCGTGAGTCTATTCAATTGAACGTTTGCCAAACCAAACTGAGAATAAATAACTTGATAGCTGTTAAATCGGTCGCCATCTTGGAAAGTAATGCCAACTTAAACTTTTATACCTGAAAAAAAACTCTTATGTACGATTATTGCGATTCTTCAGTTTTCTATAACATTTGAACTTTTTAAAACATTTACTGAAAATCAAAATATAAATAAATTTTACCTTGATAAATTAATTTAAATTTGCTTTCAGGTTATTATACCTTTGACTGAAATGAAATAAGCGTTTCCTTTTTGTGCAATAATTTACATTGTGATTAGTGTTTTATTTAATGTAATCAATGTTTTATACTATTTTATTCAATGCCTTTAATAATACTGACAAAGAAATCTTGGTGGAATGTGGTTTAAATTTCAAACGAAATGTCTCCTTTAAAAGGAAAAGAAATTTTGAACTGAAATCAGTAGTAATTATCACAGGCGATTTCCAAACACAAGTTTCTCTAATCAGCTCCAAAAGAAAAATGGGAACTTTCAAACTTAGAAAGTTCTATGTCAGATTAGATTCCATTATAATCAAAAATATCTGAAAAAATAAATATAATCAGAACGTAGTCTAACAGATATATACATTTAAATTAAAACGGTATGTTCGTTCTTTTTTTTTTTCCGCCTGGATTTATTCGTGAGTCAGCATTTTAGTACAAAGCAAAGAAAGGAGTGTTCGGGGGGCGCTCTAAATATTGGCTATTTAGGTTTGAAGTCTCTGAATACAGAATAAGATGGTTCTTTAAATGAATATAAAGTTAAATGTTAAAAACATTATTGAACAAAAATGCTTCTCCCCGTTGATTATTGTTGATCCTTCGTGATCGATATTTGGTCATTGTTGATTATCATATGCCTATTTGGTTTAAGAAAACCTAGAAAGTCCATCTGCCTCATAAAATCTTTAGGTTACATTTGTTAATAACTATTTTTCTTATTTGGAAAAATAACTTTAAAGAAATTTATTTATAAAATTGTCGCTACATGGCTAAATCTGAAACTATGCAAATTATTCCCAAAAAGGCCCTCTTATACTGAGATCCACTTTAGGGGACTGTTCAAACGAAAGGGGAGAGGGGGTGATATTTGAATCTAAAGTTTTCTTCGTTTTGAAAAAGTAAAGAAAAATTGTTGTCACAGTTATTTGCAACTCGATTGAGGAGTCGGTGCGTTGAGAAGGAAATGTTTTTGTAAATGTTTTGAATGTTGATCGAAGGAGTTGTCTTCGTAGGAATGTTTTGGCTCTACCTTACACACAAAATCAGTTCATCATCGCACAAAAATCAGAGAAGTAATCTTAGAATTTAGGCATTATAATATGCTTTTTTAAAATTTTAAATAAAAGTAAGGATTATCCAAAGGCTAAGAATATAACTTTTTTTGTACAAAAGTCGAAAAAAATTAAGAAGCCCAGTATGTTATCATTACTCGCAAAAGAAACAATTCAGTACAAAGAAGAAGAATATAATCCTTTTATGTAAACAAATTTACTGAGATATATGAAGCTCCTCGGCAAATTAAAAATGTTTGTAGTCATAATATTTTGTCTTTGATACCAGCGTATTGTTTGTACTTTACTATCAAGTATTCTAAAATTCAAAAGCATTTCCTCTTTTTTACAAATAAAAATAATTTATTACTGTTGAAAAAAAATATAATCTTAAATTCCTTATGTGTATTTAAAGAATTTATTTTTAGGAACTCGTAGGTAAATTGATAAATTATTAATATTTTATTTACGAGTTCCATTAGGAACAAAGTAATAAGGCGGGCTTCGTAATTTAAATGACGACCAAGTAACGAGAATGATAGCTGAGCTAGAGCCCCACTTCTAATTTCCACACCATGACAACGTAAGGATTTTGACTTAATGCGTATCAGCTCTGTTACATGATGGAACCCCTAATCGTGATTATTTTTCAATAAAAAAACATGAAGGGACTACAATGTGGCTCTATTTAACATGTGCCAACATTTATAGCCTTAGAATATTCACATTTTATAGCAAAATGCGAAACACCTACCTGCGGTTCATCTCATTTATTTGCCACAGTAAATGTTTTATCATAATATAGTATATATATAGTATATATAGAAAGAATTAGGTAAAGGAAAATATAATTTTAATTTTTGAAAAATACTTGTAAATAAAATTTAGACTTATTCTAAGGATTCGTTAAGTATTATGAATTCTAATATATCAAAACAGAATGGATTAAGAGCACCATGTATTCTGCAAATATATTCTAAAAGAGAAAAACAATTATAAAATCATTAACACTGCAGTTTCCTAAGAATCATAGTTGATTTTTGACGATGTCCATTGGAATACATATGTTGCAAATACGTACAACAACTTTTAAACAAAACACATATTTCATGTAATTTTCTTCTTGATTGAAGCCGTATGCAAATGTCTCAAAGTAGATATTTTAATTTAAAAAAAGATAGAGCTTCAAAGTTTTAAACTATTTTAGAATAATTCTTTAATGATCTAAGAAAATCTAAATTTTACATTATGAGATAAAGAAAGTACACATTCTCCATTTCCTTTTATTTTATATTATTGATTATACATTATTATAATTAATTAAAAATTACATTATTTTTGACACCTGCGTAAATTAAGTTTGTGTAACAAATTAGTGCATTTAATAGAATGAAAAATGAATTTATAATAATTTACATATTTTAATGCATTTACTGAAAATCAAAATATAAATAAGTTATACTTAACAAAATTTAATTAATTTTATCTAAGTTTATTGTACCTTTAATTAAAATGAAATGAGTGCTTTTTTTACGCAATGCTTTATATTATCAGCACTGTTTTATATAATAATATTTGTGAATTTCGTACTCATAGAAATTTATTGAAAATAATTAATTGTACAGATATTTTGAAAGCCTATGTATTGTGCCAGCTTTAGCCCACATTTTTATTTCTCATATAAATCCAAAGAAAAAGGGCACCACCACAAGATAAAATCGCTTTATTATCTGTTTTCTCTATAAATTGAAGAGTCGAATGCATTGCGTTGCACTTATTTGTCTCTGTTTCTTTTCCCTTTCAAAGTTACTCTTTGATTTGTCAGGTCATCAATATATTTGATTTATTTAAAGAGAAACACAAACTTATCTTTGAAATCTTAAAATGTTAATATTAAAGAATACAAAATAATTAAAAATTAAAAGCATAATTTCCTGTGTTTATTTCAAACAAGTAAATTGTAAAAGATGGAATTGTGTGCTTATTTCAGTTGGCCAATTTCTTTGAAAATGAGTTTTGAATCCAGAAATCACAACCGTTTGTCTTAAAGTAACCCCCTGAAGTAGAGTAAGACATCGACTGTGTGGGTCTACTTCCAACAGCTCCCCCGTCCTTTTTTTTAGCTAGTTATATGACACCGGACATCCTGTGAGCGTTAGGGTAATCCATTGCGACCCCACTCTGGGAATGGGAGAAAGTTGCAAAAAAAAGTGTAAACACGCAAACCAGAAATATTTCAAAATGCATGTAAATTCAAAAAGAAAAAAAAATCCTGAAAATACTGTCATGGACCCTTATTTACCCTTAGTGGACCCCAAAATTATTTTTTCGCGGGCGTAGACCCCTGAGGGTCCATATAGACTAAAGCAGTGATTCCACTTTGGGAATTACTGCTCTATACGTTTGAAACAAATTTTGTTACATAACGCTGTATTTTTTTTTTTTTTAAATAAATTACCACAAAAATAAATCTCAGCCAATAATACAGCTGCTTACAGATATGATCCAATATTAAAATACAGAGAATAAAATAATATGAAAGTTGAGATAAAAACAAAATTTTTTTTTCGGTCAAATTATTGAAAATGGTGTTTTACCAAATTTAATGCAGTCGCATACTATTGAAATTGAGGCACCACAAATCTAATGTTTCCGTGTTATTTAGCAACCAGTATCACAATTAGTCAACAATGTATTATATTCTAATTTTAAACATGTTTTAGATTGTCTCATTTCAAAACTATTTATCAAAATGACAAATGTACTCGTGTATGTGATCAGTTGTATTAAATGTGTTTTAAAAAAATAATGTAGTTTTTGCATTGAATTTACCAAATTTGATAAAAGTCATCTGTTTTACAAGTCCCAATTTCGTGTTGGTTATCGTCTTTTTGTATGATATTTGGCTATTTGCACGCTACTTTAAAAAGTTTATATACTATATATGTATAATGCAATTATTTATGAAATCAAATGGCCTTTTATTTCATCAAAAATTGCTACAGTTGCAATTTGATAAAAATTATCTGTCATCACTCAGTAAGAATCACGCTTTTATGACTGTCTAAAAAGTTTGGGAGGAGGAGGGTTGGAACTCAGTCATTAAATGAAACAGGAATTTAAGTATGATATACATTATTTAGGTAAAAGTGTTAAAATTTTAGGGACATTCTTAGAAATAAAATTTTATTTTTATAATTAGATACATTTCTATGGATAAACTCTATTTAAATTATTTAGAATTACAAGAATATAAAATTACGACCAGAAAATCTCGTAAAAAAATTCTAATCGCTTTTTGTTAAAAAAAATTAAAACATGCTTTGTATACTTAAATTAATATAAATTTAGAAGTGCTCTTTTTTAGTAATTTGTAAATAATTGGCCGTATGATTTTTAACATAGTAGAGAAATGCATCCCTTTTATTTAAAATAATTTACTGTAAAGAAACAATTGTGTGAAATTGTGGTTTCTATTATTGCTAAGGTGAAAAATATTTCAAAAAACCTTTTCGTTCATTTTATAGGCATTTAAATAAGGGAATTTATTTTTAATTCGGCGTTTAATATAGTTATTTTAGAAGAGGAAACCATAATAAAGTATCCTATGGTTTCTTATGGAACGAGATTTCTTGCATTTTAAATTTTTAACTTTCTCTTTATAAGAAAACTTATTGCGTGTAAATTAGGCATAGCGTGTAGAGACAGAAATTTTAGGCTTTTCATCCCATTTAATTAAAAACTATTAACACAGGCAGTATGTAATTCAATTTTTGTCTTGTTCAAACTCGAATTTCATTAGGTACAAAAAAAAAAAAAGAATCGCTTCCACAAATATGTATTTATATATGAATAATTACATTTAGCAGTAACATGTAATTGAAATCCCCTTTTTCATTATTTTATTTGGCATTAAATTGAATCGAGTTTATACATTATATGCGTAGATATATGATTGCACTATGGAAGGATATATTCCGTTTGAAAATGAGTTTAATTTATAAGCTGACCTAGCTTTCAAATATGAGAAAAAAAATTGTTTCTAGTTAATTTTGGAAGTCTGCTCTTTCATTTTTACAGAGAGAGAGTTTGATATAAAGTGAGAAAATATTAAGCTTTTAAAAATTTCCGTTTATATTAAACAAAAATATCAGAGAAACTCGATTCATTGTCAAAATGAAAACCATAGCTTCTGGTCAATCCATCATTCCACTTGTATCATTATGAATATGTATACATATTGAATTGTTATTAATAAAACAAGTATTTATATGTGATTACGTAACGATTAAAATGTAATTTGATGACCCACAGAATGAACGAAACAAATAACCGATTTGATAAATATCTATCAATGAATATTTAGTGCACAAGATATCTACAATTATAAATAAACATTCTACTTTGTAGAATAGTAAACTAAATACGAAAATGAGCATTTCAAATCGCTTTAGTAAACGCTTTTTATTCTGTATCAAAAACTTACCCTTTCGATTTATAGTCATAACATTTTTGAAAGATCGGACTAAATTACTTATTGGTTATATTTAAAATACTTATTCGTAACATCTAAACAATGTACAATAGAGGAGCTGCTTCTTTTTTGAATTTCCGTGTCATGAGTAATCGTATTATTTAAATTCATCCAGTATCGTTTCGTTAAAAACCCGGAACTTCAAAAAACACAATCTGCTAGTAATCATATAACTTACCACTGCAATTACATAATTTAACTTTTTATACAAAAAATAATGAGCAAATAAATTATTTAATTTCATTTAAAATAAATTTGTTCCGTGTATTTAAACTTGCTATTTCGAAAGATGGTTACATATTTTTTTTATGCTTTCGAAAAGAGTCCAGGTTTAACCGCGCGAATAGGTCCACGTCTACTGCGAAAATGAATGATTGGCATCGTATTCAAAGCAAGCGCTGATATTGGCGAGAAATTTGCTAAGCTCTGTAACCCTGCTGAATGTCATCCCCCCTGTTTCCTTCCGCTCTCCTCTTCTAAAAAAGTGCTCTTTTTTTAACGACTTCCGTTTTAGTTTAATTAAAAAATTCGCGGTATTTGTCCCTTACGTTGTGTTAAGTTAATTTACATTATGTGTACGAAATAAGAAAGTATTTTAAGTGTATTTCATCTCGAAGATGTACGTATTACAACTATTCTGTCAAACTTCTTCATGTAAATAGCCTCATTATCAACTCTGTCTTGTGAATGTGAAATAAAACGTATTTGAAAACTAAAGAAGCGATCTGAGTCATAACCGTTGCTACAATGTTATGTACAAGAATTGAAAGAAAAATATTTGACTTACTAAATACAACAGTAAAAAGAGATGAGCTGCAAAACTTTATTTCAGACCATGTAATTTTTTTTTTTTTTATTTATAACTAACCAGCTTTCTTTAGCAAAATTTCAAAATGAATGCCAAAGTGGGAGTTGGTGTTCTTACTCACCCAACTGAGTAATATAACTTAGAACTAAATATTATTCAAATAAAATGGGGTGGCCCTAGGTACACAAGTCTTCCCTACACCCCCACATCTGGGGGGGTTCTAGGGGGCCCAAAACCTGATTGCAGCTAAGTTCCTACGCTTTGTAAAATCCTACTTGGGGGCCCTAAATGTTCTCTGTTATGTCACTGCTAAATGGGCACTCTTTTCATGAACTCTCCTGGGGTTTTATGCAATATTTTTCTTTTTATGGTAAGTCATATTTTGGTGATATTTTTTTTCAACCTAGACTCAAGCAAACCCTTAATTCTAACTTAACTCGCAAAATTATTCGGTGTACTTGTGATTGCGATTATTCTCATGGCTATGTGTGATCATGTTGATAAAATTATGAAATATGTGATCATAGTTCGTAATTATGTGATGGAGGGTGTCTTATTTTCCACACTTTCAAATATTTGCTCCTCTTCACTTAACCAAGTATAGGGAATTTTTTTTTCCAGAACTGATAAGATGTCCTCTTTTACCCTATTTCTACTTAGTGTTGAGTTTCAGGAAACCCTGTATCTATATATCTATAACATTGTTCATACATTTCATTTTCATGCTATTGTAAAGAAGCACCACATGTATTATGCTTAATGTTTTAACATGTGTATTAAACTTAAACTTTATTTCATTAAAACCTCAATCTTCATAATATTCTATGCTTTTTACCAATTTTATGCATTAACTTTATTGTAAATTTCTTCGCAAGATAGAACTACTTTTCAAACAGATTGGTACATTTTCTAATGCTGCCAATTTATGGTGAAAGGGAGTATAGTTTAAAAAATGATAGTTGCTACTTTTGGAAAGTGACATGGCAAATGAAATAATCAAAGCAATGAAATTATTTTGTGTCTTTCAAATGTAGTATTAAATACCTTTAAGGCAGTGTACACGTTATATTACTTTCATGAAATTTTAAGTAGGTATTTGCTTTGAAAAATTAATGCTTTTTACTGGTATAGGTATAGTATGGCAAAAAATGTCAAAGGGGTAATTGCTTTTCTGAATTTTTTTTAAAATATCAGCCTTTGATATAATTTTGTCTAATTATATATTTAAGTTGGGGCAAATGTTTTTTCATATATTCTACATTGATATTCAAGGCTTATTTTTGCTTTCAGAAGGATAGGAGAATTTAAAAAATTGCAGAAATCATGAAATAGAATTCAACACTAGGAAGAAAGTCAGAGAAGTAGAAGAATTCTATGATGTTGATAAGAAAAAAATAAAACTCTCTCTTTATAGAGACAAAGAAGGTAAACTACATAAACATAGAGTAAATTTCTGTAAAGTTTTTTTATACTTTACATGGAAGATTTTTAATAACACCCTCAATTGGAAATTGAAAAGACCTTTTTGGAATTAAGATTTTCAGATTTTACATTATTGTTCTCACTCAGATAAGGCAGTACATCATTAGCGATAGAGAGCTAATGATTAGCTCATCATTAGTTTCTTCAGATATAACATTTGCTGCTACAGTTTTTTCTGCTTTAGCTGGTCTAGTGAATGTACTAAAGATATTTTAAGTAAGGTTTTTTTAAAATTAATATTGTAAAGCTTTTTCTTCTGATAGATTTAACCTTTGCAGGACTGCTTGTTGATAGTTCCAAGAAAGGGCAGCCCCTTATAACACATCATTGGTCAGAGTAATGGCCAAGTAGATCTTTTCTTTCTGAACAAGATTCTGATCACCAGAGTAAAATTCACCAGAATTTTTAACTTAACTTCAGGGCACTCTATCTCTTCCAATAAAATCTATGCAACATTTCCTTTTTTGTATAACATTTAAGATTATGAAGTATTGGGGTTGTGAAGTAATATCAATCATGAAATCATTTCTTTTTTGTGCTTTTTTCCAAGTCCAAGTATTTTATGCCTATTTTATAGGAACAATAAAGCAGATGCACTATGCGCCCGTTCTCCGGTCGCGTTTTTTCGGCACCAACTTGGGCGGGCGATTGAGGGTGCGTTGTGGCGGTTGTCCACCTCGACGAAGCGGGTTTAGTTTTCCGTACTCTAACAACCCTTCTGCGTCGTCGGCTCGCTTTTCAGTCTCAGTTCAGTTTTGTAAAGAATTTATTTTGCACTTCCGTTCTTGAATTGAATTTACTTTTCATATAATTAAAGAATTTATTTCGTATACTTAGGAATCATTTTTAATTAGTTAGAAATTATTTTAATTAGTTTGAAATTATTTTTATAATTAATTAATTAATTAGGAAATGAATTTGCTTTTTATATTTTTTTTTATTTACAAATTTACTTTTCATATTTATTTACAAATTAATTTATTCATATATTTCATATTCATATGTTGTGTGTAAAATTTTATTTAAATAATGCAAAAACATAAATTGAAGCATGAATGTTTTGATAGAGAGGGAGGTCCTCCTCTTTGCAAATGTATCTTTTATACATAAAAATGACTTTTAATAACATAGTTTTCTTGCTTCATTGACAATTTAGTGCTTCCCTTTCAAAATTCTGCTGACCCTTGCTCTGGAATGCTATGGTCTAATTGGAGATCACATTAACCATTAAGATCCAAACTTCATCCATTATTTCTAGCAAAGTTTGAAAATTATCCATAATTCTGAAAGAAGTTTTTTGAAGAAAAAAATCAGCTTTTAAAACTTACATATTGTTGTAAATTTTGTGTGTAATGTGCACCTATACTTTCAAGCTGCATTTTAAAATATTTTAGGTATATTCACTGTATAATGCAGATCTTCTTTTTTTAAGGAAAAATCTGAAATATGCATATGCAATACTACATTTTGAAGACATTTATTCGAGTGTTATCCCAGTCTTTTGAAGAAAGAGTATGCTTCTAGAACATTTTAAATTCACAAGGTATGTCATTTCTTTTAAGTAAACAATATTTTGAACTATGTGGAAGTCTAATTATTCTTATCATTTTTAAAACTGTTATTTTTTTATCTGGTGTATAATGAGCAGCTGTAAATTTTAATCTTATTTTTCGTGTTAAAAATGCCTGATATATGCCGGATTTTATGGTAAGTCTTGGATTATTGTACTTAGAATGGAAGGAAATTAATTATTTTAGAATTAGACATTTTCTTGTCCTTTCTCTTTATTTCAAATCACAAGCTTTTTGTTGTCAAAAAATAGTCCTTTAAACATTTTTAGATGGAATTATTAACTTTGTATTATATATTTTTAAAAATTACTTATGTAACAAGCATTCTCTCTTAAAATCAAGTAGGGTCAATCTAGTTTAAGAAATGAGAGCTCATACTTTTTTTAAAAAAAGAAACATGGCAAATAAAAAATCTTGAAAACAAGGTTATTTGTGTGAAATTTTAAGCAAATATTTACTTTGAAAAACTCAAAATGCTAATAAATACTTAAATGGTCTACTATAGGATAGCAATTTTGTCAAAAGAGATATTTTCTGACATTTATAAAAATTGGAATATCTGTGATGTTATTTAATTACATATTCTAACCATTCTATGTTTTCTCATAATTAGAAAATTAATAATCATGGCTATTTGCATTTTTACAGGAATAGGATAATTTAGACACAACCAGAATTCATAAATTAGACTAACTCAAGGAAGAAAATCACTGACATAGAAAAATCCAAGATGTCTGTGAGAAAGAAAGAAAATTTTTAAAGAAAAGGAAAAACTAGATAAACAAGAAGTATTTTAGTTAAATTTTCTAAATTTTACATAGTGAATTTTTTTTAAATGTTCAAAAGTGGAAATTAAAAGCATTTTCTTTTAGAGGAATTCAGATTTATAGACCTCCATATTATGACTAAGATAAGACAATATATTAGAAGTTATAGAAAGAAATTATTGAAAATATTCTGCTTAAAAGTTTTTGATATATTCCTTTTCAATTTATCACAATTTCCATAAAAGATCAAATATTCGAGACAATCTTTTAAATTTATCTCATAGAAAAATAGTTTAATCAAACACCCTTTCTGATTTTAGAAGCTTATAAATTCTTAAGATATCCATTAAAAGAAAAGTCTATGGAATTTCAAAATCAACTTTTTCCTAATAATAACTTTTATTTACATTTATGTGGATCATCCTCAAAAGTTCTGTTACTTTCAAAAGTCTGTACATCAAACCAACTATTCACAATTGAAAAGATTGTTTGAATTACTATTGATCATTAACTTCAAGCTAATCATCTTTTAAACATATGTTAGCCGATGTTCCTTTTAATCGATCCTTTTTTTTTTCGATGTTTCCTTTAACTGCAGGATTTCATTTTACAAAAATGTGAAAATTCTTACTTTTGTGCATTACTGATCAAGTATAACAAAAATTTCGATTTTAGTGTTGCAGTAAAGAGAGAGCAATTTCTTCTTTACCATTCTAATAAACTATTTTTCACAAGGAGTGCAACTCAGTTTCTTCTCCTTACGTTAAATAAACTAAGGTTTTATATGTTCTCACTTGAAATAAAATTTCCTGGTTTATAAAAAATGCCAGATGGCTGTCTCTTAAAATAATATTTTAAAACACCACTTGAGTATTCAGTCCAACTACAAATGTCACATGTTTGTGAAATATGCAATAAAACGTTCTCTCACAGTAGCTCTTTACTTGCACATTTACGTATTCATACCAATGAAAAGCCACATGTTTGTGAAATATGCTACAAGGCTTTCTCTCATAGTAGTTCCTTAAAGGCACATTTAAGTATTCATGCAAAAGAAAAGCCCTATGTTTGTGAAATATGCAATAAGGCTTTCTCTCGAAGTGATTATTTAAAAAGACATTTTTGTATTCATACCAATGAGAAGCGACATATTTGTGAAATATGCTACAAGGCTTTCTCTCAAAGTAGTTCCTTAAAGGCGCATTTACGTATTCATACCAAGGAAAAGCGCCATGCTTGTGAAATATGCAACAAAGTTTTCTCTGACAGGAGTAATTTGAAAAATCATTTACTTATTCATACAAATGTAAAACCACACATTTGTAAAATATGCAACAAGGCATTCTCTCAAAGTGGTTCCTTAAAGGTGCATTTACGTATTCATACCAAGGAAAAGCCTCATGTTTGTGAAATATGTAACAAGGCCTTTTCTCACAGTGGTTCTTTAAAAGCGCATTTTCGTATTCATACCAAGGAAAAACCTCATGTTTGTGAAATATGCAATAAAGCTTTTTCTCACAGTGGCTCCTTAAAGGCGCATTTACATATTCATACAAAGGAAAAGTGTCATGTTTGTGAAATATGCAACAAAGATTTCTCTGACAGGAGTAATTTGAAAAATCATTTACTTATTCATACGAAGGTGAAACCTCACATTTGTGAAATATGCAACAAGGCTTTCTCTCGAAGTGGCTCCTTAAAGGTGCATTTACGTATTCATACCAAAGAAAAGCCTCATGTTTGTGAAATATGCAACAAGGCCTTCTCTCACAGTGGTTCCTTGAGTGCCCATTTATATATTCATACAAAGGAAAAGCCTCATGCTTGTGAAATATGAAACGGCTTTCTTTCAAAGAAACAGTTTAAATGTGCATTTATGTATTCTTATAAAGAAAATAATCATGTTTATGAAATATGCAATTAGGCTTTCAGTAAAAATGGTTTTAAAAAGACATTCATGTATTCATAGCAAGGAAAATATTCCAGAAGGCTCACTATCTGAGTGGTAATTTAAAAGATGTTTACATATTTATATCAAGGAAAATATTTGTTTCTGTAAACTGTAAGAATGTTCTCATAGTTGTAATTTAAGAACACAATTACACATTCATGTCAGAAAAATGTTTAAGGCTTGTTATATATATACATCTGATTGATGATAATTGAATGTTAATGATTTTCACCCAGCAATGTTTAAGGCCTTTTTCTGATGCCAGAACTTATTCGCATAAAGCCTTGACTTAAAAATAATTTGTAAGTAATTCTTGAGCCATGGGATTGTATCAGTATTTTTATAAATTTGAATCATTTGATTGGATGTAAGTGAAATGTGACATGAATGTGAAATATGAAAACAGTAGCATTCGTTACAATTTTTTCCCCTTAGGAATTGTGAAGTTTTCATATTTTGAATATTTCAGTGTTGTATTGTATAAGAGACACTAAAATTTTTTTAAGATATACTTGTATTGATTTTCACAAATAGATAGGAATACTATTTTGGGTATTTCAATTATTTTAAATTTCTAAATAAATTATACTTTATTCATTTATGGGGTTTTTTTTATTGTAGAATGTATGCTGTGTGTTTGACTCTGCAACTTGATGAGCAATTATACTTTATATGTAAATATCACTGCTCCTAATACAGGGGATATTGCAACATTTTTAAGTATATTTAAAGGAAGAGTTTGATACACAATTTAGAATTTTTTATTATTTTTTCATGCAGACTTATTAAAAAGATCCTTCTATGCATATTCTTAAAGAACAGATTAGGGCATTTTGCACAAATGATTGATCTTTGTTTTCTTAAATACTGCAACTTATGGTACAACAGATTTTTTTATGTAAAGAACGAATTCAGGGTTGTGGCTTTCATTTATTGACAAAAATTCACAATCATATTTGGTTGAGAAGGTCCTGAAGTTTGTTTAAAAAAAAATAATAATTTGAAAAATCTCTCATTATGTTTATGCAACAAACAAATTAATGAAATAAAAGAAGATGCTTTTTTGCGTATTTAATTGTAAATTTATATTTTAAATAATTAGAAAACTCCTAAATTTCTTTGTGTATTCTAAGAAAAAAATAAATTCTTTAGTGTTTATCTTCTCATTTGACTCCTTTTTTTTGTTGTGGCCAAATTCTGTGCTTTATTTTTTAGAGTTTCTTGATGAAATTATTGATTCAAGTATCTTGAAAAAAGTTTAAAATTTGTTTATTAAGTCATCAAATACTTTTTCTGCTAAACATAATTATTTCAAAAATATATTAACAAACTTTATTTGAAATATTTTAATGTTATTTATTTTACTGTTCATTTTATGCTAGTATATACAAAATATTTTGTTTAATTAAATCTTTGGAAATTCTACATCAGGGGTGGCCAACCTGCAGCACATGTACCACACAGTGGGGCACGGCTGAGTTGTAAGAGTGGCATGCGAAGACTTATTGAAATATTAAAAAGGATTATAATAAATATTAATTTTTTTTACTGTTTTATTGAAAGGTGGTTTTCTCAGACAAGACAAAACTTCTAAGTTTATTTTAAGTATGCTTAATTAAATTGCAGTAGAAAATTATAATGTAGACTATGCTCCTTCACTGTGTGCATTGATTTTCCAAAGGAAGTGTATTCATGAGATTCTGGAATTTGAGAGAGTGTGTTTTAAAATATCTGGAAGAAATCAGTGAACAGCCCAGTAAATGCTTGCTTCTCAAGAATGAAATTCTTGCCAATATATCTTCTTTTGTGAACAAATTTTTGCCTTTTTTGTCTCAATTTCAGAGAAAAAAAAACTGGTGCACACCTAAGAATACCTGATTTTATTAGCATCAAATCCTAATGTAGATGACTCAGTAAAAAATCTACAAATTGAAAAACCACATAAAAAAGTAGTGATTCTTTAATAGTTATTTAGAATTAAATTTTTCTGGATACTTCTTTTTACTTTATACAACTAAACTGATTGAAACTGGAAAAAAAAAATTTAACAATAAAACTTAAACTTGTAACTTTGTTTTATTATTGTATTATTTTTAAATTTCCACTACCCAGACTTGTATAAAATATGTGCTATTTTCGTAAAAATTCCATAATATGTCTACAAGTTACATTTTTTCACCTTTTTATTTCTTTGTGGGAAAAGTTTGAAGGGGCACTCATAGTTTTCTTTTTATCAGATAATGGCACTCTTCCCAGAAAGGTTGGCCACCCCTGGTCTACATCCAGATAATTTCTTGTGGTTGCAGCATAGTAGATTTTAACAAAATTTGTATTTAATGAAATCAGAAAAGTTGAATACAGAATATGTAAATTCTACTTTAACACAAAATTCCAAAAATGTAATAATTTGAAATTCCTCTTTCTTTGTTTTTGTTTCACGTAATAATTAATACTTGCTGAATTTCACATTATGAATCTTTGATTAAATTATGATTTGAGCCTCGACTCACTTAATGTAATCAGAATACTTTTCTGAATATAATTTCTTTAAAAATAAAAGCTATAAACATATTTTTAATATAAAATAGAAATTAATGCACTAATTGAGTAGAATTATTCTTCGTAATGCAGATTTTTATATCTTTGATTATATTACGGAAACCTATCATGAAATGCAGCTTTCTAAATATAAAAGAAAGTTGAAAAACGAAAATGACTTAATTTTAAGTCATTAGATAATTAAGTATTACGAAAGGAAATAGATTTCGTGTGAATGAATAGCCTGATTTGAAAATACCAAATTATATTTTATTTTAATTGCATGACTTTTAACAAAAAATTTAGTTTTATGTTTGTTTTTTCGTAAAAAAACTGGAAATATGCAGTGATTTTTATTTTAATTTTTATGTTTGCACTAGAATTTATATTTGGGTTATGGAAGTCTAGTGATCTGATAACAAACAGTGGGCTTCCAATCGCACCACGGTTTTGTATTTTGATTTCATCAAAGATCCTTCATATCAAATATGTGAAGTATACTCGTATATATATACGAGCTCTGGTATCATCCTTGTTACTAAACTGAAGTTCAGAACTACGAGATCCATCACATATCCAAATAAAAAATTATATTTGGGGGTGGTTTTGAACCAGTCGCTTAGTTCTTATGGTAAGATAAAATAGGCGCTACTAATATTCATAATATTAATTTCATATTTCATCTATCATACTATCTAAAGCAGATAATTAAAACGGAAATACAATACTAACGTTAATTGCAGTAAGAACTGAAATACACTTATCAGTACGAAGTTTTAATTTGCAAAAATAATTATAATCTTCGCTTTGTAAAGAAATAAATTCTGAGTGAAATTACTGAAAAAGTAAGGTGTATATTTTTTTTTCTTTAGAACATTTATAACCCTGTGCACCACAAATTATCACAGGAGGGTTTACATAGAAATAAGCGTGACGCACGCATCACAAAGAAGAGAAGGATTACAACACAAACATCCATGTCTTACCCGGGATTCAAACCCAGACCCTACGGCACCGCAGTCAGCGTCACTAACCACTATACTGGATGAGTGTCTAAGTTATAAGTTGTAAGCAAAATCACACACATAAACATCCCGTGATAATACTATCCAAATGTTGCCAAAACTACAAAACAAAATTTTAGTTGCTAAAAGAATAACCATTAAAAAAAGGATTTATTCAAAAAATAATCCTAATTAAGTATCAGAGAATAGAAAAATTGGATAAATATTCCAACCGATAAACATAACTATAGTAAAAATATGTAATAGACTTGAAAAACTGCGTGTAAAGTATAAATTTTCGCACTTAGTCAGAGGCGTGACATCATATGGCATCATGAAACCGGAAAATCACTTAAAAATTAAATTTTAGAAAGAATTACGAAATAATAAGTACTTAAAAACCCATCTAGATTGAGAGAAATGCCAAGTCATGTAAAAATTTCATAGGAAATGGTTCAGTAGTCTTGGAGATTAGCGGCTTTGAACAAACACATATTACATTTTTGTTTATAAATTTTTGTTTTTTAACTAAAAAATTTGATGTATGCAATGCTTTTTATTTTAATTTTTATGTTTGCACTAGAATATTTGGGTTATGGAAGTCTAGAGATCTGCTCACAAAAAGTGGACTTCCAATTGCGTTACGGTTTTGATTTTATCGAAGATCCTTCATAACAAATATGTGAAGTATTTATATATACAAGCTCTGGTATTATCCTTGTTACTAAACTGCAGTTCAGAATTAAGAGATCCATCATCTATCCAAATAAAAGTTTATATTTGGGAGTAATTTTGAATCAGTTGCTTAGTTCTAATGGTAATTTCATCTTTAATAAATAGGTATTGCATGCAGAAAACGATAATTCAAAGAATAAAATTTTGAAGATCGCTTCTATTGAATAAATGCTATGGTAAGCTAAGGCTTCGACCAATTATGTTTCTGTTTTATAAATTAATACAAAGTATATTATACTGAGGGGTAGCGCATTGTGCTTCCACAATACAGGTCCGGGGCTCAAACCCTGGGCTAGGTATGGTTGACTTGGCCTTTCATCCCTTCAGTGGGTCGATAAATAAGTACCAAGTTTGCTTGGGAACTTAACCCTGCGGGTTTTGCATCAGACTAACCACATGAATGGAACATCTACTCATGCACCACAATGCCCAAGGTCAGGAAAACTGAGACGGGCAAAGTAGGCCTTGGACTTCATTGGCTGTTGCGCCTTTGATTTGAGACATCAATACAATCCAGTATTATGCAGACTATTACAAACAAATTCAGGTGTTTTATATTATGTAATCAATCATATTGAAAAAATTTTAATGAACAAAATTCCCGGATCATAAGGAACATGAATATTCTTAAAAAATGCATTTAGTTTATCTTGAAAATGAGAAATACACTTTAATTTTTTTCTTATTCATTTAATTTATAATCATAACATTCTCAGTAGGCTATTGATGTGAGCTCTAAATTATTTCACCCCATCTTTTGCAATACAACGTGAAATTATAATTCAATGAATTGATTCCATTTATTTAATGCCTAAATCCTACAAAAAGGTATTTCTTAATTATTTAAATTTCAAAAGGTACTGAGAAAAATTTTAAGAATACTATCTCTTATCCTCTTCTAGCTTTCTCTATAACCCCGTTACCTGAAATTTTTCACTCCTGAAGACAAGTTTAAATTGAGCTAGGTTTAAAAAAAATTGAGGTTATTAAATATATTTCGACAATGAGAGAGAGAGTGAAAATCATTATCAGAAAAAATTAGAAAGAGAACGTCTGCCAGCATCTATATCACATTAATTAATAAATGTTTCTATCAAACAGGTTTTTTGTTGGGAAAAAGTTCTTATTCTTATATCGTTGCATACTGTAATTTTTTTTTTTTTTTACTGACTAAGGAAACATTTATTTCACTATATTGTTTCTCTTCAGTCCTTCAATAGTGTTATCGCGTTTTCAGTGAAACTATGCATTCCTTAATTTAAAGGTGTCATTTTTAAATAAAACATTAAGTAATTATAACATTAAAGAAAGGAAATGTCTAAAATTTTCCTTCTACCAGAGTATTTCGTTAAAAGAAATACAAGATTGGATTATGTATTTTTAATATTTATTTAATACGGCAAGTTACTAGATAAGTTCTCTTCCTACATAAATTGCGTATACATCTTTGCGGCAAAACTTATATTTTGCCTGCATCATTTTCGCATTTAATACTAATAAATTTTTTCAGGCTTAATTTAAGTATTGGTTTAATTAAATTATAGTTAAATACTGAAAAAAGTTAAATTTATTATTGGATTTGTGTAACTGTTATATTTTTAAAAATGCAAATTTTTAACCGTTTTAGTGGAATAATTAAATAAAATCAAATTATTGGTAAATTTTATGAAATTCATATGATCGAGCATGCGCGGTGGGCGCCTCGCGGCTGTGATTAAGTGAGTTTAGCGAAACGAGGATTAAGAGTTTCCAGTGTGTGTGGGAGATCAGTCGAGCGAGAGCGCGGAATTACGGTGTCGATCGTAAGTGTTCGACATACTTCCCGAGCAACCGAGTGTGAAAATACAGGAGTTGTGTCAACATCCTCGTGTGGTTTCCTGAGAAAAAAACACATAGGGACCACTCCCCAACATGGTCCGTCGAGCCGGAGAAGTGAGCTATTCAAGGTGACGTGAGTAGTGGTCTTTTTTGTGTTTTTATTATTATAAATTGAGGACTAAATTAATTTTAGAAAAATGTTTAAGAACTGCCGTAAGGAAGATCTTCGGATCGTAGCTCTTGAACTTGGTGAGACTGTTGCTGAAAAAGTAACTATCGTTGAGTTAACTGAAATTATTAAAGAAAATAAATATTTTAAAGAGGATGTTGAATTTGTTAAAGAATTAATTCAATATAAGATCGAGTACCGTAAGAGAGCAGATAAAGACCGTAAGAGAGCAGAGGAAGACAGTAAGCGAATGCGAATAGAGGAAGACCGTAAAAAAGAATCCGAAAATAGGTTATAAGAAAAGGAGCTTGAACTTGCATGTTTAAATGTTAGAGTTAATTCAGATAACGAGAGAACAGGTGAGGGTTGTAAGACGCTGGATACGTTGGTGAAAAGTGTTCGAATCCTAACGGTGAAGGTGCCTAATAGACCTGAAGGTTGGGCATTCTTTTTTGCTTCGTTAGAAAGAGCCTTTGTATCAAAAAATGTGCCCGAGAAATTCAACTCGGAGATTTTGTTAAATTTGTTGGGAGAAAAAGCTTCAAATGTGTTAACATATGTTAAAGATGACGAGCTTAACAATTATGAACAACTAAAATCAATAATACTAAGAGAATATGAGCCAAGTGCAAATCAATTCCTTGAACAACTTAAAAAAGCTACGCGTCATCCAAATGAAACATATATTCAATATACTTCTCGCTTAATTACAAATTGGCAGTATTACTTAAAATTAAGGAAGGTTTCTGATTTTGACAACTTAAACAATCTTATTGAGTCCGACAAAATTTTCAGTTCGAGCAGGAAATGATTGGTTTCGCCCACTAGAGCTTGCCAAAGAGATAGACTTGTATAACACTTCTCGAGGAAAGAGCTTAAAACCTTTGCCGAATGGCCTTATTAGAAATAATCCAGTGAAAAACGCGTCAAGGGTATTTTTGAGTGAGATTAAAAATTCTAAATGTGTTTGTTGCGCTGAATTGCATCCATTATATAAGTGTGCAGTGTATTTAAAACTTCCCTTAAATAAGAGAATTGATCTGATTAAAACTAATAACCTTTGCTTTAATTGCCTTTCTACATCTCATAGAGCGAAAGACTGTAAATCGAGATTTGTTTGCTCTAAGTGTCAAAAGAGACATCATAAAACCATACATTATACATCCCCAAACCAGGAAGTAACGAATTCCACCTTTGAACCTCTTAACACATCAGCGCCAGTCTTCGAGCCGCGAGTAGAAACTCACAACAACTTACTAACCGCAATGAGTATAAAAGAAAAAAATGTGTTTTGCTAAGCTCAGCAATTTGTTACATTGAAAGTGGAAATGGTTTATTCCCAGTCAAAGTAATTCTAGACAGTGGAAGTACCTCTAACCTTTTAACGAGGAGCTTATGCGATTTAATTGGATTGAAAAAATACAAGACTAATGTTTCGGTTTCGGGACTAAACAAAACAGTAATTCCAATAGACTCGCGCGTTTCAGTATCTATTAGCAATAAAGAAGGGAGTTACATTAAAACATTAGATTTTTTTTTGGTACCAACAATAACGGAAGATCTTGTTCCAACAACGAAAATCGATTTTAATCTGAATAATATTCCCAATCTTAAATTAGCTGACAAAAATTTCAATATTCCAGAGCGCGTGCAAATGCTATTAGGTGCAGAAGTATTTTATGAATTAATGTTACCCGGACAGTTCAAGACGGAGGGTTCAAATGTTATTTTTCAAAACACTGTTTTCGGATTTATCGTTTCCGGATCTACTTCTGTAGACGTGAAGGGAAAAGAACATTGTGGGTTTATTAAGGCTGCGGATAATCTAGAGCATTCAATTAAGAAATTTTGGGAAATCAAAAATGTAGAAACCGATTCTGTTAAAACCAGTGAATTAGATATTTGCGAAGACCATTTTAAAAACACTCATTCGAGAGATGACCAGGGAAGATATACGGTGGCGATGCCATTAAAAGAAGATCCTTCATGTTTTGGTGAATCCAAACAAACCGCGATTCAGAGATTAAACTCTTTGCGGAAACGACTAAGTGGAGATAAAGAATATTTGTCCCTGTATGAGAAATTTTTACAGCAATATGAGGATTTTTGGGCCACATGGGGGAAATCAAGGAGGATGGGTCTGGAGTTGCATTTTACATGCCACACCATGGTGTTTATCGCCCCGAAAAGTCTACAACTAAACTGAGAACTGTTTTTAATGCATCAAGTCCTTCGACGAGTGGAAAATCTCTAAATTCAATTCAATTTAATGGCGGATTGGTCCAAGAAGACCTCTTTTTCATTATGGTTCGCTCCGAAAGCACAAATATGCCTTTACTACAGATATAGAGAAAATGTTTCGCATGATAAAAATACACCCAGATCAAACGTGTTTGCAAAGAATTCTGTGGAAGAAGGGCATAGGAGAACCAATAAAAACGTACGTTAACGTTAACTACAGTCACCTACGGCACAGTTAGCGCACCTTATCCAGCCACGAGAACTTTGAAGCAGTTAGCGATGGATGAAGCTAATAATTTTCCTTTAGCAGCTCCTGTAGTGATGAGTGACTGCTACATGGATGACATACTATCGGGATCCGAGAGTATAGAAGAGGTAATCGAATTGCAGCATCAATTAATAGAAATGTTCAAGACCGCAGGGATGCATCTTCATAAGTGGTGTGGAGATTTACCCGAGATAACTTCCAATCTACAAGAGTATGCTTTTTTGGAGTGTGAGGAGGCTAAAGCGCTAGGAATAATTTGGAATCCTAAGTTAAGACTGTTTTCTTTTCAGAATAGAGCAACAAAAGCCAACTTCATTCACCAAAAGAATAGTTTTGTCTACTATTGCAAGAATCTTTGACCCTTTGGGTTTCCTCGGACCGATCATAACTTGGGCAAAGATATTTATGCAAAGATTGTGGTTGCTGGAATTGGGATGGAGTGATGAACTTCCTTTTAAAGAAGAAAAGGGGTGGCGTCGATTTATCGACTCTTTGAAAGCCGTGAATAACATCTCTATAGACCAGTGTTTCTCAAAGTGTGGGGCGCGCCCCCCTGGGGGGGCGCGATGACCCTACAAGGGGGGCGTGAGCGTATCGAAAATTTAAAGATTTTTTTTAAAAAAATAACCGGAAAGAGAAGTAAAACAAAATGCTTTCTTCCATAATAAAAAAAAATACACACAACACTGACATAATTTATGTTTATTATCTGGTTTTTTTCCGTCATCAAATAGCTATCTTTGATCCCAAAACCAAATTAAAGAGAAAAAAATTTTGTTTTATTTGCTGTATTTCCTCAATGAGAGATTTTTTTATTACGTTTTAACATAAAATATTACTCGTTAAAAGAAAAAACGAAACCCACACAGACCCTGAGAAAAATTCTAAGTAGATAAACAATTCACCACTGTAATTATTATTGAAATACTGTACATTAGTTCTAGAAAATAAAAGGAAGTCATGATTCACTTTTCAGCCAGGCTGCATAGTACGTTTGCTAATCATTTGATTGACCTTCAATCTTATGGTATGGTTATTATCAATATTAGTTCCCTCCCATCTTTTATGCGTTTGCTTTTTGCTTAGGGAAATTGTAAATAATTGAGTTTTGCGATATTTGGAAAAGAATTGATTGGTTTAACATTTCTGTAGGATAATTAAAAGTGTCTTATTTACGTCCTTTATTATGGTCTTGTACTTTTGAATCATTTTAGTTCAATTTTATTGGATTTTTTCTCAAATCATCAAAGAATTGAATAGTCCTTGAAAGAAGGTAAGTATACTTTCTATAAATTAAAATATTCACTAGAATTCCGATTTGTATCGTGTACAGTAAAAATAATTCTAAACAAATGATTGAGGTGACTGAGTCCCCCCGCACTACCATTAATGTTAGTATCGAGTACGCGCCTGCTCCCGGGTTAAAACATTTTGAAGTCATCTCGCTTTAAATGTTAAAAAGTAACACAATTATTCTTCATCGGAATTTTATATTCTTTTTCATAATTTAACATTAATTCTAAATGCTAATTGTGTGAGGTTTAAAATTACAGTTCTTTTAAACAGTTATTTACAATTATAGC
Organism: Trichonephila clavipes; assembly: GCA_019973935.1. NCBI lineage: Eukaryota > Metazoa > Arthropoda > Arachnida > Araneae > Nephilidae > Trichonephila > Trichonephila clavipes. The sequence goes on along the minus strand of BMAU01005881.1, from coordinate 75,316 downwards.
ATTTATCTTAAAAAAATCATTTTACATTTTTATATACAATGTCGTGCACACAGTTTTACTCTCCTTACAGTTCAGCTATTATATCAAGAATAATGTTTTATTTTTTTAAAAAATGAACTCGTGCGAAGAGTCGGTGTTTCAGCCAGTATACGTTTGATGTATCAGTACTGAAGAAGGTATTTTATAAATAATTTCCTATTACTGAATTTGGCCGCGGTAGCTGAGTGGTATAGGTATCGGATCGTGGCTTGCCTTGTCACGAGTTCGAGCCCAGTACCACTAAAGACCCGCCGTGTAGGGAAGCAATGCACGTTAAATCTGTTGAGAGTTCAAACGTTTTCCCGTTGGTGTGGTGTGGTAGTTAGGAGAGAGGGGTGCCAGCTCAGGTGTCATCCACGTCACTTGACCATGGTTCAAAATTACGTGGTCCGTCGTCAAAAGCCCTCGTGCAGCTGAACAGTGCGACGTTAATATTCAATCAATCAATCTTATTACTAAATTAAGAACAAGTTTAATAATTATTAGGGACTTCCACGGGCTTGTCTTGTAGAGGAAAGTTTTTCAAAGGAAGGTTTAATATCAGAAATTGACACTTAAAGAGTTATTTTTCTATATTTATCTGAGATCTATATTTTGTCTTCAAGGCATCCACTGCAGAAAATCCGGTTTGAAAAAGGTAGGATGTTGAAAATGGTAATAGTATACGAAGTGCTTTTGTTTTCAGTACAGATAATTCCTCATCCAACTCTACCCCAAATTCAAAGAGCGATTTAATACAAAATTGCCTTTTAATTTTTCACTGGATGTGAAATCTATGAAGATTTCTTCTTCGGAAGTTGAGAGCCCTTCTGGAGTATCTTGAAATAGATCCCTAATCCACTCCTAACTTGCTACCAAGCTGTCCTCATCCAGAAAATACTTTTTAAAATTCTTTGCCAACATAGCTAAATGATTTTACATGTTTTAAAAACAACTTTCACATGTTGTTCTACAGATTTGCAAGTTTTAACACATATCGAGCTGGGGCTTTTTTTCCATCATTTACTTCAGTAGTGGTAAATCCAAAATTTAAGTATTTTTGAGAAGATCGCCTTGATTTAATTTTCGGAACCATGCTCGTTCGTCTGTGTACTTGTTGATTCTTTATTATGGTCGAATGTTTGCTTACGACTTAAAAATGTATGTATGATATTGTTTTAATCTACTGCCGTAAATACTAATTACCGTGAATTACAATTAACGTGGAAATTTAAAAAAATGTACATTCAAGCTAGATTCGGTAGCTATATGAGTATCGAGTCGACCAAAACTGACTGGAATTGTACGAGGAAAAGCATTTTTACATGTTTTGCGCAGACGTCCGATACGTTGCCCAGACTCACGCAAACGTACCCTATAATGCCAGATGTGATGGATATGATAGAGAGCGACATTGACTAGACTATTTTTCTAATGACATTTGTACTTTGAGAAATGAATGCTGAAGGAAATAAAACTTTAATTAAATACATCATTTTGCGATCTGTTCGAATTTAAAAATTAGAGAAAGAAAAATAACATATAATTCTCTAAGTAATATATATTTTAAGTAATTTTTTTAAAATATATATTACTTAAAAGTTACATATACACAAAATTTAATACACTTATCGTATTAATTTGTACGGTTTATAATTAAGATCGTATTGTAACTTTAGCGTCTCTCTCTCAAAGTGCATTTTTATTGCAGTAAATACATTAGTGTTGTACAGGGGGGTGAGACAAAAATTATGATTGAAAATTGGGTCGCCAGTATTGAAAGTTTGAGAAACACTGCTTTTAATGTATGAGTGGTGCACAGAGTATTTTATGACTAATTAATTAATACTAAATTAAGAACAAGTTTAATAATTATTAGCTACTTCCATGGGCTTGTCTTACAGAGCAAAGTTTTTGAAAGGAGTTTTAAGATAAGAAATTGACCCTCTGAGTTCATTTTCTATATTTAGCTGATATCTATATTTTGTCTTCTAAGCAGCCACCACATTTTGTAATATGTTTCAATTTAAAAATCAGAGAAAGGAAAAATAATTTAGTAATTATCCTATTACTTAACTTTTTTTTTTGCTTAAAAGTAACATATACAAAATTGAATACTTATGTCATGAATTTGTACGGTTTATAATAAATATTGTTGCTTTATCGTAAAAGTGCATTATTATTGCATTCAGTAAATTATTATGTATAAGGGGGGCGCGATAAAAATTGTGATTGAAAAGGGGGGCGCCAGTATTGAAAGTTTGAGAAGCACTGCTATAGACAGATGTATTGTGATTCACAGAGCGGAGAGCGTTGAGTTACATGCATTTAGCGACGCATCGGAAAAGGCGTATGGTTCATCCATTTATCTCAAGTCTATATCTGCCCTTGGAGAAGTCAAAGTGTGTCTCGTAACGAGTAAAAGCCGAGTGTCGCCTCTGAAGCAGATTTCCATTCCAAGACTTGAACTGTGTGGGGCAGTTCTTGCCGCTAAATTGATGAAGAAGGTGAAGGAGGCATTGAATCTTCAGATTACAACTGTGCATTTTTGGTCGGATTCGACTATTGTGATTTCATGGATACATCGAGAATCAAGAGAATTGAAGACGTTCGTGGCTAATCGAGTGTCTAAGATTCATCAACTAAGTTTCCGTGACCAGTGGCGTCACATTGCATCAGAAAAGAATCCTGCAGATGTGTTATCTAGAGGACTACTTCCTGAGGAGCTTCGTGACGACTCTCTATGGTGGCATGGTCCTGAGCTTCTACAGAGTACTTATTCAACTACTGTCATTGCGGAACCAATCCAGAGAGAGACTTTGACTGCGAACTAAGGGTGTCTGAGAGAACTCTGGAGACTTGATTGCTGAATTCCAAGAACTTTGACTTTTTCAACCATCTTATGGACCTTTCTAATAATTATTTTAAAATAATACATATTGTTTCTTATATTTATAGATTTTTACACAATTGCAGATCCAAGGTGAAAATGAGGGGACCTTTAACTACAAGTGAGGTAAATGATGCAGAAACCTGGCTTATTAAACAGGACCAGAGTGGTATTAACTTAAGTGACCCGTCAGGTAATCTTAAATCTTTGAACATATTCCAGGATGATAAAGGAATCGTGGAAGGCTGGAAAAAGCTTCCATACCCTACAGCCAAAAGCATTCAGCTATACTGGCTAAAAATTCTAAATTGAGTAAAATATATTTCATAACTTTGCATAAGAAATTATTTCACGTTGGTCCACAAGGACTGCTGAATGCAGTAAGATTGATATTTTGGGCTTTAGGAGGTACTTGTATGGTGTGTTTCAAGTGTAAACCAATTCCCTCTTCTCAAATAATGGGCAATCTTCCATATGAAAGAGTATAAATATGGCCCCTTCATTCAGTATAACTGGACTAGATTTGGGAGGTCCATATTTTGTAACTTACAAACACCAGAGAAAGGGCGTTTTGAATAAAATTTATGTTTGTGTTTGCATTTGCTTTGTGACTCGTGCCATTCACCTAGAAATTCTTTCCGATTTGATTTCAGATGCAATAATTGCGACCCTTAAGAGATTCATGTCTAGGCGAGGAAAATGTTCGAAAATTTTTACGGATAATGCAACAAATTTTGTTGGTGCGAATTCTCAACTAAAGGTATTTTATAAGACCCTTAACTTTCCAGATCAAAATCTGGCGGCATATTTCACTGAGGAAGGTATTGAATGGAATTTTATTCCACCGAGGGCCCCACAAATGGGAGGTCTTTTGGAGGCGGGCATAAAGTCAGTGAAATATCACCTCAAGCGAGCACTGGGAAGATCCCGACTCACATACGAGGAGTTTGAAACAGTGATTATCCATGTAGATGGTAGATCAATTAATTCTATTCTTGAGCCCCTAGCAATTAATATTAGTGACAATAGATTAAGCCGTTGGCAGAAAACAACAAAGGTAATTCAGGTAGTTTGGAAAAAATGGAGTACCGATTATCCGAATACTCTCCAACAGAGAGGAAAGTGGATGATAGAGAAGAACAATGTATTGTGTGGTACAATGGTAATTGTAAAGGAGGATTTTACACCAGTTTGCAACTGGCTTTTAGGGCGCGTCGTTGAGGTCTATCATGGTTCTGATGGTAAAGTGAGAACAGTCAGAATTAAAACAAAGACCGGAGAATTTAAGAGGCCCATAACTAAGATCTGTATTCTACTTATAGATGTAAATAGTTAAGGTCAATTTCCATTTAAGAAATTATGTGTTTATCTTTAAATTGTGCTATTGTAATTTTAACTTTTTTTTACTGAAAATTTATAGTACCTTATATATATATATATATATAATAATAATAATAATAATAATAATTTTTGTGAAACTTCTTGTGAATTGTGAAACTGTATTGCTATTGTTGAATATTAATATTGCAATGCCGGGGGTATGTTCGAGCATGCGCGGTAGGAGCCGCGTGGCGGTGATTAAGTGTATTTAGCGAAAAGAGGATTAAGAGTTTTCAGAGTGTGTGTGGGAAATCAGACGAGCTAGAGCGCGGAATTACGGTGCCCATCGTAAGTGTTCCGACATACTCCCCGAGCAACCGAGTGTGAAAATAAAGGAGTTGTGTCAACATCCTCGTGTGGTTTCCTGAGACAAAAACACATAGGGACCACTCCCCAACACATCATGTTAATTTTAAAAAATTTAATACAATTTGGTATGTTCAAATCAGTTCATTTATTCATGTCATAGAAATCTGCACATTTTATCAAGTTCAGTTTTTTAAAAAAATTCTTTAAAATCTGTCCTTTTCATATCCAATTTTCTTTTATACATTAAAAAAAATGCAATTCATAAAAGATTTCTACAATACACATACCTATTTCTTGTGATACAAAAACTATGAATACAACTAAATTCTGAGTGGAATTTTGGTGGAAAATTCTACATTGTATTTAGTTCTCATGTCAATTTTTACTTCCTATGAGTTATTTATACAGCTTTGATCTTTTTTAATGGGTCACAGTCTAGTAAATTAGTCACGGGTTCAAACCTTGATTTTGCTAAGAATCCATTTTTTAAAATTTTGCAAGTACGACTTATTATACCAGTGATTCCCAAAGTGGTCTATATAGACCTCCGACGTCTATGACGACCTTGAAGGGGTCCACACAGCAAAAAAATAATTTGGGGGTCTATGATAGTAGCTCTCGTTAAACCAGATCGTAACTTTAATATTTGTTAAAATTTTATCTATTGGAAACCACATTTTACCAATTTAATTGATTTAGTTACTAAATTTAGTGAAAATAATTAGTGGTTACTAGGTGATAGCATAAGTTTTACTAAGACAAGGATCATTTCAGCTTTTCTTTCCATAAACTAAAGAAGTATAATATTAAACGTTGCAAATTTTCTCATTTTGTCACAGACTATCTGTTAGGATAATTTAACCAACATTCAACATTTAAATGCCCTTTACTCAGATTTTAAAACTAGGTTTAAGATTGCTTCTTTTAAATAGTCATACCACAGTAGACAGTGAATTACTTGAGTCACATTGAAATAAATGTCATAGTACAGTCATATTAGTAACTGATCAGAATAGGCCCTAATAAAGATCTTAAAATTAAGTTAAAAAACCGATGAGACAGCAATTTTTTGTGGCTTTAAAAAGACATGCCTGTTATTTGTCAAGAATATTGTGAGAAAGTTTTTAATTGTTTTTCCTAATGAGAAGGAGTTTCATTTAGCTCTCAAGAACAAATAAATAAATAAAGAGGAAAAAAACTGGACACTTACTAACAAAAGGAGATTCAGGGTTAGACCTGAATAGATTGATATATTAAATTTTGAAAATTTGTTATTGAAACGCCAAATTCATTCCTCTCCTTAAAAGTATTTGTTTGTTATTCAGTTATTTTATGTATTAATTTAATTTTAATTTGATTCATTAACATGTGCTTCTTAAATTTTAAACGTTATTTTTCCCTACAGTAAGAAATTTAGTTCTTTTAAAGCAATTAGTGGTAACAGCTGTCAAAAAGACATTTAAGTTAATAAATTTGCAAAAATTCAATATTAAGTTAGCAGGGGCCGAACCGAAACCAAAAAACATGGCAAAGGGTCTATGAGACAAAAAAGTTAGGGAACCTCTGTATTTTACGAAACGGGATCTTATATTTCTCGAGTGATATTGTGTGGTAGTTAATATAGTAATATAAATTAGATGTTCCACCTGAGATGTCTTCGTTAAACTACTTATAAATTATGAAATCTGTTACAAAAAAAAAACTCATGTTATTAATTTTCAGTATGAAATTAATTTGTAAGACGATTGTAATTTCCATTTTTGTTGTTTTGTTAATTAATAAAATTGTTTTATTGCTATTAATTAAATTTTCATAATTAGGTTTAAGAAATGTTGAATAATTTTTAACGATGCATTGAATATGGGACAATTTTTTTCTAACAGTCACTGAATTCCTAATTAAGCATGTATATTTTTCATCTTTTGTACGCAACGCTCTCATTAAATTCAACTACTAAAAAACTTTAACCTTATTTATTTCAGTTATTATTTCAGATGTTTTTAACATCAGAGCACATTTTAATATTAAAATGTGTTGAACTAAATAAAAGAATGCAAACATTTTATATTCCTAATTTTTTAAATACTTTGATTGATTTTAAAATAGTATTAATTTTTTGAAAGTATGTATTGGATTAGATAAGTTGTTTTTATGTATTTGTTAATCGGCTAAATTTTGCAAATTAGATGTGTTAATCATTACTTGAATTTTATTTTAGCTTAGCGTTTTGAAGAGTTGACTTTCTTTAACCCTAAAAAATTATTTTATTTCCATATTAGGTTAGGAATAATAAGAATTTGAATGAGTGTATTTTAATTTATTTACTTATTTTTGTTGATAGTTACATTTAAAATGTTGTGGCTATTTCTAAATAACGCATAGTTATACAAAAAAAAAGAATACTAACTTCTAAAATCTTTTATAATTGATGTAACAATTATAGCATTTTGTTTCAATTGTAATAAATGTAGATTTCATTTGTGTGATATACAAAGGACTTTTATATAACAAGTGAAAAAAAATTCACTTGATCAGTTCAAGGCAGGTAATGTGACTAGCATTCTTTATAATTTATTTCTGTGTTCTTTCGTAATGTTTCGTATTACGTACTCGATAAAAATATTTTAAAAAAAACTGTAGATTTTTTATAATGCAATGATTCTCTTAAAAAAGGAAGTTTAAACTAAGGTTCCTCAGTTTAAGACATAAGTACCCTAGTAGCGAAGCGTTAAAATAAAAGAAATTCTTAGAATAACTAAGAACATTTTTCAAGTATTTGAACCACTACATGAGAGACCCTGACAACCCACAGGAAGTTCTCTACTTGACATAAGAACAGGGGCGTAGCTACAGCTACGCCCCTGCTACGTGTCAATGATACGGGGCCCGCTACAGGGGCCCCAAAAGGTGTAATTACAGTCCGACTAACAGGGCTCCCATATCTAAAAAAGGTACCTGAAGGAATTTTGATACAGGGCCCCCTGAGAGTTGGCCATGCCAATGCATAAGAGGAATATGTAGTACCATGTCATAAAAATAATGCTACGGTTGTTGAACTCAAAGCAGACTCTTTCCTAACGTGAAAGACCTGGAGAATCATTTCAAACGAAAATAAAAGGGAAAAGAATTTCTACAAATAGAACCCATCCCTAAACCTTATCTTTAAAATATTAATACTGTTTTGAAATCAATCATGTATTAAAAAACTTGGGAGTATTAAATGTTTACATTATTTTTATATAGAATGTTACATTTTGACATTTATTTATATTATGATGCTAAAATAAATTAATTTGTTGAAATGAAATATAATTAATTATAACTAAATATTTTCTTGTTCTCTAAATACCATGAAAAATTATTTAACATTTCACACCACTTAATATTTTGTGAGCGACTTCCCCCTGAAGTCGCTCCCTCGCCATCCTGCCTACCTATGAGTGTTGGAGGAAACAAAGTAGGACCAGAAACTTCCATAATAATAATTATTATTATTCAAGTACACTAATCAACAATAAGTTAAACCAGAATTGAATGCCCTAGGAGTGATATAGAAAAAGCTATAAACCCTAAGTGAACAAGCGCAAGTAATCGATTTAATTTAACCTAATCTACCTTTGACTGTAAATTCCTAATCCACTAATTTAATATTGTGGCAAACTACGTTCTTAACTTAAACTGTGAAAATCAAATATATGTAACCTTCGTAAAGTCCTCAACAGTTTCTCCGGCTCCTTCTCCCTTACAATTACCAAAACTCTTGACTTTATATAGTCGAACTAATCTACATATTAGGGTTTCTTCTTGAGAGGGATGGTTGTGAATTAAACACTAATGCTAGCCCAAAGATTTCCCAAGAGGATTATTGATAAGATTTTGTAAAGATCCGTTACAATCCCCTCCAAGAAGAAAACGTAATTTATTTGAGCGTCTTAATGACCCGATAGAAATTACGTTGAAAAAAATTTGCACTTAAACGAATCAAGAATTCTCTGACTTGTAATTAGCATTAATTCCTCCATAACAATGCGCTACATTAAAAAACATTCCAAAACTACTAGCCCCAAAATTTAGTATATCACTCGTTAGGCATTCAATTTTACAATTATTATTTAAGGTGTACCCCATTTGGGTGAGGAACAAGGAAAAATCTCATCCAAGGGAGGGAAAAACCGGGTCGTACACAACACGTAAAAAGCTTAAATATTTTAACATTCACTTTCTTACATATTCGATACTCTTCGAGACAAAATTCTTCAAAACAGCAGGGTCAGCCACCCTGAAATTAGAACTGGATCAGTGGACGGACAAATTTTTTTTCAACATTTTGAAATTTCACCTATATGACAAAATTTTTTAAATATATAAACACACCATCTGGTTTTCTCAAAAGCTCCCATTCCAATCGTACAGCGCTATTAGTATTATGATTAATTTCCTATTTACACCGCGTCCCAAAACCAGATATATACACCCATATGTTAATACATACACACTTATATCCCATTTCAAAACATTCATGAAAAACAAACAATACAAGGAATTCTCTCACCACAGCTAAGTCTCAATAAGTAGTAAACAAATGTAATCATATAATTGCTTTCCACACTTTAGAGTAAATTTACACATACAAAAGTTCATTTTTCACACAACCGGAAAAATGCACTGCAATGTAGTGTAAAACATTTGTACAATAAAAAACTTTATCCCTCCACGTATGGCTCCCGCGATTCGAGTGGGTATCAATTTCTCGTCCCTGATTACGGGTTACTTGAAAATCGCGGGCGAAGAATTGTTTCTCCCCTTATGTCAATACTAATCCCGCTCTTTCCCCGTGTACATTAAAGAACATCATTATAATGCTTATTTTCGCCGCTAGAGGCTTCAGGAATTTCATTTCACTTGCTTGATTCCTCAACTGATGAAAATGTGAATTGCAACATATGTAAATCAAGAAAACATAAAAATGTCGCCCCGTATTTTAGGACCGGAAAGTATAAAAAGTTATCCTTACGCGGAGGGTTAACAAAACAAGACTTGCTTCTTGCAAAAATTCACCTGACTGCCTGTAGGTAAAAAATAAATAAAAACAATACAACCTGGCTAAAGCTCTTTCATCTTCTTTCTGCTATGTCTCCAAGATGGACCTCTAGTGATGTTGCCCTTCTGCTTCTTAAACTCTTCTGGCGTCGGGACTGTCGACGATGTCTGAAGTAGTACGGGATTGATCTTCTGAACTGTTCTCTTCTGGACCGGAATGGTCACTCCTGGGTTTGCACTATTCTACCTGAAGATCAGGCACCGGCTTTCCTGGTTAGTTCTCCTTTGCTCCTTAGCTGGCACGGAGTGGACCTCCCTTGCTGAATCTGGGGCGGCCTCTCCTCCTCTGGACCTGGCCTTGAACCATTCGGTTGGAACCTGTCCAGCCTTCACCGTCCTTCTGCCTCTCTTCCTAACTTGGTCATTCGACGAGGTAGATACCAGCAACCTTCTTTTATGGGCACCTCTGGTTGGCGGTCTCATTTTTTTCTGTCTTGTCCCTCAGACAGTGAGGAAGGAACACCTCTTTTGCAGCTCCGCACCACCTGTGTTCTTTGCTTTTTGTATTGCAGCTGCCGAAGCCCTATTAAAGATTCATTCGAACCACTAGTTCTTTTGTGCTTATTCACCCATTGCTCTCTCCAACCACTTTTATATATTTCCAGGAATATTTGTCTTCTTTCTCTTTTCTACCTGTCTTTCACCAGACTCACTACTCCTAAGGCCCTGCGACCCATCTAACCTAGGTCTATTCCCCATTCCGAACTATTCGACTGATATTCCAATTCTCGACTAACTGAACTATCAACGTCCACCACACTCTCATCACTTTAATTTACCTTCTCTGATGGTAAATTCACACTTGGTCTATATCAACGGTTGTTCTTCTACCCGCTTTCCAAATTAAACATTATTATTTTGAACACTCAAGACTGTATAAGCACCCTCAAACTTCGGTTTAAATTTAGCCACTACCTTTTTACTGGCAAAGCTTGTGGGATGCGTTTCAACTAGCACTAAATCATTGACCTTAATGTTAACTTCGCGCCTGCTTCTATTGTAGTACTTCACCCACTTTTCATGTTTATTTCCAAAATTCTGCCTAGCTTCCTTAAATAATTTCTCAATATTGCCCACCACAAATTCTGCACCATTCGTCACCATCACAAGTTTTTGAAACGGGGTAATAAGCTTTCTGCCCAAAAATAACTCTGCTGGGGTTTTCCCCGTGGTCTCGTGAACCGCCGTTCGTAGGCGAATTCCAGTAGGAACTGGTCCCAAGTTTCATGAATATCATTTACGAAACTAGCAATCATTTACAAAAGATCACGATTAACTCTTTCCGTTCTATTTGACTTGGCTTTATACACAACTGTTTTGACATGATTTATGCCTAATCTCTATTACTTAAATGCTCAAAAACTTCGGATACAAATTGGGGACCGTTATCAGTAATAATTTTTAAAGGAGCTCCATATCGCGATGTATAATTCTCAAACAGAGTATTTGAAATTATTTTGGCGGAAGCCATTCTGAGGGGTATAACTTCCAACCACTTTGTAAAGTGGTCCGTTATTACTAAAATATATCTATATCTTTCAGTTTGAGACGCTGGGTAGGAGCCTAACAAATCTGATGAAAATTTCATTCGAATTATTAGTTACAATTGGTATTAAACGACCAACTGGTAACGCGTTTTTCCTATTACACTTTTAGCATACGTTACATGTTAAAACATATTAGTATATAAACTTTCTCATATAGGGGGAAAAAGCATGCCTGATTCGTAAATAAGTTTTTAAATTTTCTAAATGACCAGCCATGGGCTTGTCATGAAATTCGCGCATTGCCCCCCCCCGCTCGACATCGCAGAATATACACTCTGAGTTCTCCAAGAGTGGTTGCATACTTCACATAAAATAACAAGCCATCTACTAATTTAAAATCATGAGACCCGTTCACACAGCCTGTCGCATTAACCGAGCTGCCATCAAGGTTTTCAAGATATCTATAGATATGACTGTGACGTATATTGAATAAGAAAACTCACAGCCAGGCTAGAGAAATAAATATGTACAATTCATTTACAGAACATTCTAGAAAACAATCTTACATCCAGAGCACGTTTATGCCTTCTGCCTCCAGTCGGGACCCTCAAAACCGGTCCTCCTAATGTCCTTTCTAGATGAGTCTATCCGGAACGTAGGGGAACGGGATTCTAGGAAACCCTTCTCCCCCACTTCCTTAGGCAGCAACACCATTCGCTTCTGGTCTCCAACGTAATGAAATGGTGTCGGACCAACATTCACCACAACTCCTCCTTTCTGTAGAGAGAACTTTTTCTGATGAAGGAAAAGTTCTGTTATTTGAAGATCAACTAAAATCACTTAAAATTTTCTACAGGAGATTATCACTTAAAAGTTCTAGATAGAAAAGTTCTTTTTAACAGTGTACGATTCCCTTCTGACCAGAATGACATACTACAATACAATTAACATATAAAAATTCAAAATAAATGAGAAAATCACAACTTATTAGATATATACAAATTACACTTATCTAGTGTGAATAACTCAAATCAATAACACAATCACATTTACTCAAATCTCACATTTAGGAACTAAAAAAAACATCAAACACTTTACAGATCTTACACACAGTCTACTTTAGAATCATTCTAATGAAATGATTACATCACCATATTAGAAATATAGTTTTTAAAAATAAGAACAATTTTTTTTTAATCAGAAATGATTCAAGAATCTTTCTGAATCACACAACTATATTAAATATTGAGATATATACACAACATTCAGTAGTATTATCATAATAAATCACTACTCATAAAAAATGCTTATATTCAAAAATTGGTCATGCCTATAGTATGCATGTTTTAAAAGATACGAATATCATTTTGATTGTATAAGAAAATAGTATACCTAATAAGCAATATTTTTCACAAAATGGTTTTTTTAAACTACATAAACATTCTAGCTTTCAATCAGAGAAAATACTTTGAACACATTAAAATGTGAAGTCTTTTTTCCCTCACAACACTTTCTCAGCACATTCATACACATAGATTTATAAGGTTTTATTTTAAAAGAGAAATCTGGATCAGAAACAAATCCAGTTTAGCAGCATCTAAGTTGCACATATTGCTTTAATAAGAGCTAAAGGGTGTTTTTTGAGAGGTATAGAACTTTAAATTGCAATAAAACAACGATGTATTATTCGATTGACATGCATTTTTTTTATTCGAAAGATAATCTCGTGGCATTACATATTAAATATGATTTCGGGCATATGACTTCCATGACTGGCTCGGATGTAGTCCAATCTGGACGTCCAATTTTCGATGACTTTTTCCAACATTTGTGGCCGTATATCGGCAATAACATGGCGAATGTTGTCTTCCAAATGGTCAAACGTTTGTGGTTTATCCGCATAGACCAATGACTTTACATAGCCCGACAGAAAATAATCTAGCGGTGTTAAATCACAAGATCTTGGAGGCCAATTCACAGGTCCAAAACGTGAAATTAGACGGTCACCAAACGTGTCTTTCAATAAATCGATTGTGGCACGAGCTGTGTGACAGCTCCTGACATCATGATTGTTCAATTCAGGAATGAAAAAGTTCATGGCTATATACCGATCACCATTGACTGTAACGTTGTGGCCTTCATCGTTTTTGAAGAAGGATTCCACCAGTCCATAAAGCGCACCAAACAGTCAGTTTTTCTGGATGTAACGGTGTTTCGACATACACTTGTGGATTAGCTTCACTCCAAATGCGGCAGTTTTGTTTGTTGACGTAGCCATTCAACCAGAAGTGCGCTTCATCACTAAACAAAATTCGCTTATGAAAATCGACCATTATTTTCGAAATAAAATTGCACAATTTGAAAGCGTTGTTCAGGCGTGAGTCTATTCATGTTGAATTGTGCCACACCAAACTGAGAATAAATCACTTGACAGCGGTTTAATCGGTCGCCATCTTGGAAAGTAATGCCAACTTAAACTTCTATACCTGGAAAAAAACACTCTGTACATTTACGATTTCACTTGTGACTAATTAATCCTTGACAATGAATATTATTATCAATTACAACCTGATTCCCAACCTTAATAGTATATTACACTTTATTTTGCACACTTGGATGTGTGGAAAATTAACATATTATATTATTTAATACATCAATCTCACTCACTTAATTATAAAATTTTAGCATAAAAATGCATACATAACATATATGTATCCCTGGTCAAAGCTTATGACACATATTAATGGAACTAGATTTTTTTTCAGGCGATTGAATATCCTACATTTTTTTTAGAAACCGAAATTAAGTTAAAGTTTATGATCTTCATACAAAAAAATAAATAAAATTGTTTCGAGTTGAAAAATAAATCGTTTCGTGAAATCAGGGGCGTATAAAACTGAATTAGTCGACAAATTTCCCTCCAATTGCTTAAAGAACTCTGGACATTCAGAAGTCCATTTAATGTCGCCTTTCTTTGGTTTTCTTTTTAACCTTTCTGTCACTGTCTGGTGGCACCTCGGCGACATAGACATGTCAGGTAAAATATGTTTGCCTCTAGTAGGTGCAATAGGAAGGAGTTCTATTGTATCAATATATAACTCATGTCTTACAAGCACTAATTGTATGGATGCTTCTTCCTGATCTCTTGCCTCATCACTCGCGCCATTCTCTGTCCCCCGAATCAAAGGGGCTGATTCTTCACTCCTTAGCTGTGCTTCCATAACCTCACAGTCCCTAATTTTAACCAAATTCCCATTGTCCGTGCCCTCCCCTGTAAACGAAGGCACAAAATCCTCCACATTTTCACACAACTACACATTCTTTCAATCTAAATTGATCATTCTCATTTTCTAGGCGTGTGCTCTTTTCTGCTTTTTTTCGTTGTCTGCGAGTCTGAGTATCATTCCCTATTTCCGGTCTTGGTAGACCATTCTGTTCTAACTCCGGTTCCAGGAGTTCAATTGTTTGATCCTCCAAAAAATATTTTTTCCCATTCAAATGTCCCGGACTAACAATTGGCTTTGAGACCACGTGTACTGGCTCACACTCAATTTTTCTTTCTGCGGGTTGCAGACAAGTCATAGTATCATCATGAATATATTTCACCAATCCTTGTTCACCTTTAAACATTTCTGGTGCAGCACATTTTTCAAAACCTATATCTAATGAGGCTCCTGTTTCTCTAAGGACAGGCATCTCAAACTCATTTTCCTCACTTTTAATAATACAGGGATTAAGTGAAACGCTTTCGGATTTACCTCTTACTTTATCTATAGTTTTAGAGTTGTGTTTCTTTAATTTAAGAAGTGTTTTTAATTCATTAGTGCTTAAAATAAATCTTTCATTTAAGTCAAAATATTTGCTGACACGCGACGTGCTAGATTTTAACCTTTTCTCAATTATCATATTTCACATTTCTCTAACGAATTCTTCTTCGTAATTTGGGCTATTAACAATAAGATTTTTAAGGTCTATAATTTTTAGATCGTCAGTTACTTTTTCACCTAATTGTTTTGCAATATATCTTAGTTCTGCTATTCGACCTTTTCCTAAATAAGCCATTTTTAGCCAAAAAGTTTTTACGATAAAAATATCTCAAACCTCACAGTTAAAATGAATGCAGTATCACTTATACACCTTTTCTTAGTAAAATAATAATAAAATAGTAAAATTCAAAATTGGTAATCATTAATAGCAAAACTCCAATACGTATTTGATAAACTAATATTCATAAAGAACAACAAATTGCAAAGTATCAAAAGCAACAAAACCTTCTATTTTTCATACAAAATAGCTTAAAATAAATATTTAATATTCATTTATTTTTTTGAAAAAGAATTATTAAGATTTTTATGAAACCTTTCTACCAGTAGCTTACGCAATTCTAAAAAACACACCGGAAATGCAATGAATAAAACACACAGTATTGAATAATCATGCTATTCACACACACACACAAAAATATGTACTTAACTAAACTATTTCCACTATCACACACACACAGGATGTGACTCATTCAAATTTAAATATATATATATATCTATATTCAAATACAAAATTTGCTTCCCTAAATTATATGCTTATAAATACAGAACCAATTACAACAGCATTAAAACAATCTATTCTCAATACATGTAATTCAGTTTAGTCACCAAATTTTAATACTTCAAAACACAAAAATATGCACAAGATATGATTCAATTCATTTGGCCAGATAGAGAAGGAAATCGTACCTGAAATATATTTTTGTAGATCCACACTACGTAGATAAGAATTTTAGTTTCCGGGTGGCGCTACCAAGACCAGGTTGATCTTATGTCTTCTTTCCCATTTCAGGAATTCTTTGTTGCCAGAACGGCGTTTCTTTTAAGACCAGGATGGTCACAAATCTTCTTTTCTCTTGCAGGAATTTTTTGTTGACAGGGCGGCGTTTCCCCAAAGACCAAGATGATCTAAATACTTCTCGATTACCGGGGTGGCGTTGCTCCTTTGACCAGGATGGTCTAAATAATTTTCGATAGCCGGGGTGGCGTTTCTTCAAAGACCAGGATGATCTAAATACTTTCTTCCGTTCTGTTCAATCTGAATTCATCCATTATATCTCTAGCCAAAAATTACATTTTAATAATTATTTATCTTCGTCGGTGCCTCCATTAAATAGACTGTGACGTATTGAGTGCGAAAACTCACAGCCAGGCTAGAGATATAAATATGTACAATTTATTTACAGAACATTCTAAAAAACAATCTTACACCCAGAGCACGTTTATGCCTTCTGCCTCCAGTCGGGATCCTCAAAACCGGTCCTCCGCATATCCTTTCTAGACGAGTATCCGGAACGTAGGGGAACGGGATTCTAGGAAACCCTTCTCCCCCACTTCCTCAGGCAGCAACACCATTCGCGTCTGGTCTCCAAGGTAATCAAATGGTGTCGGGCCAACATTCGCCACATGACTTAACTCAGGATCATTTCGTTGTTCCGAAATCAATTGCTCTCTGAACGAAAGTACAAAATTTCTAATTACTGCACAATCAATATTTTCGCCCACTATACTTTCAACCGGATTTCTAGACAACACACCTGCCATCACATTTTGAACTTCTGGATGGTGTTCCCATTCAACATCAAACTCGGCTAGTTTAAGTGCCCATCTAATCATTCGAATGGATCAATTTTTACCGTTAGTTAACTTGGTTATGTTAAAACACCTTTAAAGTTAATGTTAAGTGCAGTTACAGCACAGGTTGGCTCCCGAGTTACAACGCCGAATGAGGACCGGTATATATATTTGGCAGTTACTGCCAAAAGAAACAGACGGAGCACAGCATCAGACCTGTCTTGTCAGCTCTCTTCAGATACCGGTACGACAGTTTCAAGGAAGATTGTGTACAGATGTAACGAATCTGTACGGAACCTTTCCACTAATCTTCTTAGGCGTCTTTTTGGGGAATATAAATTCACGTTTATTTTCAATCAACTCCAAAAAGATGAGCGGGATATGCAAAATAGATAAGGTATTTAAGTCGAGCATTGTAAGCTAGCAACGTGGATGATGGAAGGCTATTGAGCCAGCAACTTTAAACGCAATATTAGAGGATTCCAGGATATAAGAAGCGTGGAGACGTCGTGCTAGCTGAAGCGCTAGACGTACCAGAAAGCTGATATAGCCAGCGGTAAATATAATTTACGTACGCTTAAAATAAGCGTCAGTTTAAGTGAATTAGTTAAAGTTAATGAAAGTAAAGAATTCGAGTACGTGTATTTCTCGGATCTCCTATTTCGGTAGACCTTACTTTATCTTGAACTTAATTATTAATTAGTTGCATCATTTGTAATTTAATTTAGAATAAAGGTAAATCCCTTTATTGGACGTAACATAATAGTATTATATGTTATCAGAGATTTTTTTTGAGAAAATTATAATAAATAAATATTATTATTATTCAAAATGGCTCTTAGTGGTTCTTTGCCTCAAATTAATCTTGGTGTTGAAGGTGAGACCCAGGGAGGTCTCCACACAGACGCTTAGGGCACATTGGTCTATATGCTCGTAGGCCTGTCAGATGTGTTCAACTTACCGCAACTCACTGTCCCCTGCGATTAACCTGCAGTAGAGAGCATGCATTGTGGACACCCCCACAGTGGTCTTGTGTGATGTTTTCTCCGACGACTCCAGGTTTAGTTTGCATTGTGATTCTCGCCGGACTTTAATATGGAGAGCGCCAGGTACCCGTTACCACCAAGAGAACACCATTGAACGACACCGTTACGGTGGTGCAGGATGGCTCGTTTGGGGAGGAATTATTCTTGGTTCCAGAACTGACCTGCATGTTCAGAGTGTAACGATGACAGGCCACATCTATCGGGATGTCATTCTGAAACAACATGTACGTTTGTTTCGGGGTGCCATGGGTGCTGAATTTCTGTTTATGGATGACAACGCCCGCCCTCACCGTGCAAACATTGTAGACGAATGCCTTCAATTGGAGGATATCACCCGTATGGATTGTCCTGCATACTCACCGGACTTGAATCCAATAGAGCATGTGTTGGGATATGCGTGGCCGACGAATTGCAGCCCGTCAACCCCCTCCCATCTGTCTACCGGAACTTCGGAGGGCATTGCTTGATGAGTGGTGTAATATTCCGCCAGATCAGATTGATAATTTGATACTCAGCATGCCTAGGCGTTGTAAGGCCTGTATTGCATCCTCCAGGAGACATACTCCGTATTAACCATCATACTAACCATGTTATACTGTTTTTTGTAAACAGGTTCTTTTTGAAATTTGCTCCAGGGAGTAAAAATCGCAATTTTTATTAATTTTGTCAAACACAGTATCTTTTTTGCTCTTTACCTTTGTTTAATAAATAGACTGTACAAATAAGTCAAATTTGTTTTGCTTTTATCTCTTTCTTTGCCTGAGCTTAATTTATGGACATGAGTGTACATTAGAAAACCGAAATTTTAGCTATCTCTGCAATACATTTCTGCGTATAAAAATCTTTACTTTAATGAAAAATTCTGTTGTTTATACTTATGCCACCTGATCGACAGTAACCGATTGTAACATCAGATCAAAGCCCACGAAACTCATAGATGGCAAGGGGCTAGTTTTACGCCCGTCGTTAGCCTTAGCTTTGAGCATCAAACAGGTGGCAGTGTAATTTGGCTCCATTCCCCCCCAATTGTGAGGAAGGACACGCTGGGAATGATAAGGGGCCTCCCACCTCTTCCTTTTCCACCAATCTCACGAGAAGACTTTCGACTCGATGGCTATTTAGAGTAATACCATGCCGAAAAGGCACTCTTCCTTTAACAAATAATCATGCCTTATCCGGGATTCGAACCTAGGCACAGCAATCAGTTTCACTATCCACTATACGTTTCACATAAAATGTGTCATTCATAGAAAAATATTTACATACGTACTGGAAGAAATTTTGTCTACTGCATCTAGCTTGACTTCAAGATCGTGTGCAAGGAGTTAATATACATACTTAATTTTGCTTCTTACAAAATCTTTATTTTTTATAAGAGTTTTCGTCATTGAGACTGAATTTTTATTATAAAATTTTTCAAATATAACACTGAAAGGAATGCTTCAAAAAGTTTTCCTTTGTGATTTTAGCAATACTTATTCATTGGAGTACAGGATTTTTTTAAAAAAAAACTCATTAAAATGTATAAATAGTCAAGAGAGTGAGAAGGTGGGGGAGGATTACTACATAGGAAGGGCTGGGAGGAGGAGGTGGAGGGAGGTCGCACCAGAGCAACAAGAGGGTTGTTGGCGAAAGATTTCATAATATTGAGCCTCGGACAAGTGACAAGGACGACAAATGAATTAGCAACCCTCTTTCCTAACTACCACTCCACAACAACGGGAGGACATTGAGCCTTTACATATTTAATGTACATCGGCCTTCTCTATACGGTGGGTCTTCTGTGCCACCAGGTCTTGAACCAGTAACATTCCGGCATCGAGTTTGTAAATATAATTGCTAGGTTACCGCTGCCACTATTAAGAGTGAAACAAAATTATTTAATTTTTTTAAAACAAAATTTTAAAGCATACGTAGAAACACACAGACGATGTAGAATTTCCAAACATTTAAATAAACATAATATTTTGTATGTGCTAGCATAAAATGAACAGAAAAATAAGTAAATAACATTAAAACATTTTGTACTAAGTTGGTTAATATATTTTTGTAATAATTATGTTCAGCAGAAAAAAGTATTTGATGACTTAATAAATGAATTTTGAACTCTCTTTTTCTTCAAGATACTGAGATAAATAATTTCCTCAAGAAACTCTGCGAAATAAAAAAACAGAATTTAGTAAAAAAAAAGTATTAAATGGCAAGATGAACATTAAGAATTTATTTTTTTCTTAGAAAATTATAAGAAATGTAAGTGTCTTCAAATAATATATATTTGATTATTATGGAGCTTAAAAAAAAGTGTCATCTTAAAATTTTTAAATGGCATGCTATTCTCTTATGAATATATGTATATTAAAAAATTAAGTAGAAATATCTGACTTTTTTTAAATTTTTTTGATAATAAAATTCAAAATGCTGCCAAAGTACTAATAATCAAAAGAAAAAACGAATTCTGATTGGTACACACATAGCTAAGTATAACACATTTTATAAAACAAAAAATTCAATGGTACCTTAGAACTTAAATATTACACATGACAATTGAATGTGTTATGCTATAAATGATATTTTACAATAAAAACGTTTACCGATAAAATTATTATATATATGTATATATATATATATATATATATATATATATATGCATAAAATCACTTTTTTAAAAAAAAAATCACTATTTTTTTTTTTTTTACTACTTATTTTTTTGTTTTAAGTTCTGAAATTAACCAAAATGCTATTAATCATATTTTTATCGGCTATGGTCTATAAGCAAAACTAAATTTAATGGTACAATTTTTTTTTTTTGAAAATTGGCTATAATCCCTAAAAAAATCTAAATCGTGTTGATTGAAACATTCATACTTGTTACGCAAGGGAAAAAGTTAAATAATACATTAAGACTAAGTCAAACACACACATTTTTTTCCGACATTTTAACACTCTAAAATGTCGTGGTTGATATAAAAAAATGTTAAACTTTTAGTAATAATAAAATATTCTTTAAATAGTTTTCTCAGTTTTTGAGATTTATAAGTTTTTTAATGTTTATTTTTTATAAGAAAACAATGAATTAAGGAATACATAAATTTTGACACCTCCTCATTGTCTGAATGTAAATTCTATTTTAATGTTTATACATGAATATTTAAACTATGTCAATTGAAATTTTTGGTATAATTGTAGTTGTACATGGTTCAAATACTGAACTATAAATTTTACTGAATGGAAATCACTCATTTTTTTTCATTGAAAAGAATGTTTACATCTTATACTTGTTTAGAAAAAAAAATATGCACATAAAATCTTATTGTGTACATAAAATCTTATGTACACAAATGTATATAAAAATGCTTTATTAAATATAATAAAGAGCCTTTTAATAGTTTTTCTCAAGTGGACAGAATAATAATAAAATTCATGCATAATGATTATAAGGAATAAAGAAATTTCACACACAAAAAGGAAATTCACACACAAATTCTAGTTTTTTTAGTTTAATTTGTTAAATAAAAAATACTAAAATTTTGATATGTTAATTTGATAAATATATTTGTATTTCCTGTTCACACAGTCAAGTGGTGCAGATAAGATATCATTTTACAATCACCCCTTTCAATAAATCCGATCTTCTAAGAGTCGTGATGTTTCGGTTATTTATTTTCATCACATTTTTAATGAAAGAATTTTATTATTTGGAGCAGAAATGAATTTTCTTATACTCTTCGCTAACTTATGTAATATCAAAAAAAATTTGTAAATTTTTTTTAGAGAAACTATAAACGAAAAAAGTAAAAGTAATGAAAAATGTAAAATCAAATACCCTACTCTCTCTCTCCTCCTCCTCATCCTGCAAGTACATATTCGCTTCCAAATTATATCTTTTAACTACCGGGTGGGCAAAAAGTCCGTAAAATTTTTAAAAATTCATAAAATCCGGAGAAATGAACGAAAAAAGAAACTGTTTGCAGGATCAGCATTAGTATGTCACGGGATTTTTTTTAAGCTAGAAAAAAAATAATTCGAAAATCATTCGGTAGGTGGCGCTGATGTACGCAAATCAAAGAAACAATGCATACATAATGAACAGAAAACTTTCACAACTTTATTACACCACATGACCACCACCACAGGGGAGAAGACATTCCAGGCGAGTGACAAATCAAGCAACGGTAGAGTGCAACACGTCCGGATGTATGGAGGATACTTCTCTGCGGATCGCATCTTTCAGTTCCGACAGACTTGATGGACCGGATAGATACATGCGAGATTTCAAATATCCCCACAACCAGAAGTCTGCCAGTGTTAAATCTGGAGACCGAGGAGGCCATGGGTACCTGCAGCGTTTGCTAACGATTCTGTCTTCCCCGAACGTCTGTATCAGGAATGCCTTAACCGGGTTAGCAGTGTGACTGGTTATTCCATCCTGCATGAACGTGACATTCGCAATCTGACCTCGTTGAATTAAACATGGCACGACAGTCTCCCGCAGAAGCGTTGGATAACGCTGAGCATTTACCGTTTCCGTTATCCATCCATTAACTGGGCACTGCGTTTCAAAGAAGAAGGGTCCTATGATAAATGAGCCCGTGAAACCACACCATGCTGTCACTTTTGGGGAATGCAATGGCTTCTGTGTGTACTCACGTGGATTAGAGGTCGCCCAAATGCGACAGTTATGGTTGTTAACGTCACCATGAAGCGAGAAATGAGCTTCATCTGTCCACAAGATGTTAAAAACCCAGGTGGGATCCTGTTCCATTTTAGAGAAGGCCCACTTCGCAAATGCTTCCCTCTGACCGGTATCTGCTGGCAAAAGTTCATGGCACAATTGCAATTTGTACGGGTACAGCTGGAGGATTCGACGAAGAATATTGCGGACAGATGATGGTGGTAAGCCCAATCGTCTGGCAGCTTCACGAGCACTGCTGGTCCCTGAAGCTGCTTCGGACGCAATCGCTTCCATTTCGACAGCAATGCAGGGTGCACGTTCTTCTTTCAAGCATGGTCGTCCAGCTCGTGCTCGATCTTCCAACTTTCCAGTTTCCTCAAAACGTTTAACAAGCTTTAAGAGACCTGCAGGTGTTAAAGGGCCTTTTCCACTCTTCACACTTTTCTGAACTCGGAATTTACGCAAGGCAATGGTCGCTGATTCCTCGTTCATGTAAAATAACTTCACCAACAAAGCTTTATCCGGCGCACTGACCATCCTTGTTCACATTCACTGTATGTAATGGGGAAATGAATGTGGATTCATTGAGAGCAAAGGTTTTTATAGCCGTCTAGTTTGCATATTTACACCACAGACACTTGTAACAGCGCCACCTTTCGGATGATTTTTGAACTATTTTTTTTCTAGCTTAAAAAAAATCCCGTGACATACTAATGCTGATCCTGCAAACAGTTTTTTTTTCGTTCATTTCTCCGGATTTTATGATTTTTTACGGACTTTTTGCCCACCCGGTATTACATCGAAAAAATAACCTCAGTAGGAAATAATCTTTATTGAACATAATAAATCAACTATGAATAAATATAATGGAGGAAAATTCAGTAAAGTATTTGAATACTCCGAAAAAACATGAGTGATTATCTCCTTTAGAAATTAAGGTAATGATAGAGATAAAACAAATAATAGATTTTTAGAATAATAAGGAATGAAATTTCTGGGATTTGATAATTACTTTCCTTAGTACATGCAAAAAATTAAAACTACGTGTAATTTGACATCTATGTCTTATATTTGTAAAAGTAATATAATTTACCTTCGTATTTAAATGATAATAATTCTTTGCTTTGAAAAAAAACTTACAAATTTAACTTAATTGAGAAATGCATAAAGTTTTTTTAATCTGATTTTAATTAAAAAATTTTTGCGTAGTGAATTTGAGAAATCGTTAAAACCACTGCTGAAACTACACTGTAATATTTCCAGAAAACAGAAGCTTTTAAAAATAAATAAATAAATAAGTATCAGAAATGCAATGTATTATTACTCGGAGTTTTTCCCGTGAGGAGAAACATACCGCATATGGTTACTGCAAACCGGTTCCTCTCAGGGATGATCCACCTTTGGCTAGAAAAGGGGATTTAACGGCGAAAAATCCCAGCCCACGATATTGAAGTTTTCCCATGACATTCATGAACTCTGATTTATACAGCAGATCATGAAATGTTTTATTTACTTATAGTGTATTCATGTAATGTTAAAATTAAGTGTCAATAAATAATGTATATTAAAAAGAGTATGATTATTAAATAAAACTGTTCGATAAGAATTTTCTGCTTCTGCATACGAGAAATTTTTATGGAAACAATTTAATTTGTTCTACTGTAAAATAATTTTATTAAAAAGCCTATTTTTTTAAACATGTGTTTCTTATTTTATTTTTTAAAAGTTCAATTCATTTCTTTCTGAATGTTGGAGACGGGCATTTCTTAAAAAATTAAAACTTTTGATGGATAGGTATTACAAAGGAAGTCAAACTATATAACATATCAAATGTTTGTTCATTATTAGATTACTAGCTGTACCCTGCCACGCGTTGCTGTGGCTCAGTACGGTTAAAAAGAAAGGAATGAGGAAGCACACATTTATAATATTTTTAACCAATTGCACTTTAGTACGATTACTTAAAGTATGACTATTTTTCTAAACAAACATGCATATTTATACATACACAAAACTTTTCTAAACAGATTTCAGTTGTTAATGGAATACATGAATTATTACAGTATCTTTTTGTCCTTATATTATGAGCCGAAAATTATTTAGGTTGTCTCCGTAATGGAGACTTAAACACATTAAATTGTTTTATTTTCGGTGAAAAAGCTTTTGCAGTTAAAAAACAATGGACCTTTTTATGCAGGTAGAAATTCTACAGAAACCATTCAATTCATCCTTGCCATCACCCATGAGGTAGGAATTTATGTTTACTATTTGTAAATACAAGCAGGGAGAGCCAGATTTATAATAAATTTATCCTTTCATTTTGAAAGTTGGTACGAATTGTTACAATTTCTATTTCAAACGATGTTTATTGGAAACGTGATTTGTATTTCCTGATGTTAGATAGGAAATGCTTTGATTTCATAGTATATCTAGGAAGCAAAGTTTTTAATGTGTCCAGTCATTCTTTATGTTGAGGCACTTTAAGTTTTCGAGTGGTACAACACACATCCCGTTTGTTTCTCCATTAAATTTAAGAGCCTTGCAATTAGGACACACTTCAGTCATTGTGCCGATGAGAATATCCTGGCTCGAATTATAATCCTCAACTGAGTTTTACCAACACCTCCTAGCCTCGCCCCTCCCCTTTTTTGGGTTCCTTCTGTCGGCTTCCGTCCCTCTTTCGCCATCCATTCCGACCACTTCTGCGGCCCACTCCTTTTCGTAGCGGGCGGACGAAGGAAGGAAAGAGACCGGTTCGCCGGTCTCTCCCTTCCCTAGCCGCCTAGCGCATCTGATTCTTTGCCGCCGGCTCTACCCCTCTTCGGAGGGTGAGTCGACAGGCTCCTGAGGTATTTCTTCACTCACCCACACTCAAATACAAACACTACTGCTTCCAGCAACCCTCTTTCCTATTATTTTTTATTATATTGGCAATTACTTTAAATTTTTAAATTTTGTATACTTTAAAATCAAAAAAGGGCAATTACCAATGTGAATGTCAACAACCAATTTCTGAACGATAGGAGATGAAGATCTCGGAATGAGATCAGGCGCTCCAGTCCCACCGATGAGCAGAAGCGCTCGCTCGCCATCGATCTTATTTTCGTTCGTTCGTACCAACACCTCCTAGATGATAGAAGGCCTGGCGACTGGTTTGTGACGTCACTACTAGTAAGGAGAGATCGTCCATTTTCTACGGAGCTTCTCTGATATATTTTTTTAAAAATACTTTTTGTTATATTAAAACAAATATACTTACACAGGAAATTTAAAAAATTAGTAAATTAATCATTAAATTGCGTTTCATGTACATAAAACACAAGAGTAAATATTAGTTTACCTGTTTAAATAATAATTGCAAGTATATGATTATCGATGTATTTACTACGAACGCATTGCGATGAACATTTATAAACACATTTATTACATTGTAGCAAATTGTAAGAACCTTTTGTATTCGAATACGTATTTTTTTTACAAAACTATGCTTATTTCTTAGCTTTAAAATTTATTTTCTTATTTTTTTTTCATAATAGTTACAAAGAGGGAAATAAAATTAGAAATAGTTTTCAAAACAAAAACGACATACACATTAAAAACAGTAACTTTATTGGTATCACACAAATACAATATAAAGTATTATTAAATAAATTTCAAATATATTTTTAGATAAATTATACCTATATAATTATAGATATATACAGGAAAATAAATACATACATAAAAATAGATTACACAGTTTATTTAGCTGTTTGTCAGTTACTTTTCTTTGCTTAAATTTTTAGTAATTTTCCCCAAAAGTAGTTATTCAATGTTACTAATGTAGATTAAATATGTTTTAAAACTTAATTGGTATCAAATTAATAAACGAAAGCTTGCTGTCTGCAATGACCGCATGAAAAATTACCATTAACTAATTTGACGAAAAAAAATTGTTAAACCCATATACATATGATTACAGATACATACATGAAATTAAATATATACACGGAAACAGATTACAGTTAATTTAGCTGTTTGTCAGTTACTTTGCATTGATTAAAATGTTTCTATATTTTTCCTCCAACAATAGTTATTCAATTATTCATTGTTACAAATGTAGATTAAATGTTTTAAAACTATTGGTATCATGCACAGTAATAAACAAAAATTCACTCTTTGCAATAGCAGCATTAAAAATTACCAAAAAATAAAATTCCTATAAATAACAATATAACAAGTTATCGTAAAATAAGTTATAATACGCCCATGCATAAAAATGTAATTCATTTAGTTAATAAAGTAGGTATTTTTTTCGAGCAAATCAAAAAAGATAAAAAGGACGCACAAATTTAAAAACATTAACTTTATTGGTATCAAATACAATAACAACATTAAGAAATATTAAATAAATTTCAAATATATTTTAGAGAAAAATCTATACTATAAAATTATAGATATATAAAGGAAAATAGGTACATACAGAAAAATAGATTACACAATTTATTTAATTGTTGTCACAGTTACTTTTCTTTCCTTAAATCTTTGGTACTTTTTCTCCCAAAAGTACTTATTCAGTTATACGTTGTAACAAACATGTTGTAAAACTTCATTAGTACCCTGCATACAATAAACAAAAATTTACACACACACTCTTTGAAATAACAAGCATTAAAAATTACCAAAAATAAAGTTCCTACAAATAACAATATGACAAGTTATCGTAAAATAAGTCAAAAATATTTTTTAAATAAATCATACATGTATAAATGCATAGATATACACCTAAAAAATAAACATATATAGAGAGAAAAATAATGCACCCACATACATAAAAATAATGTACTTTATTTAGTTAATAAAGAATTTTAATTTTTTTTCTTCGTTTCAACTTTTTTTAATATCATTTTTTTCCTTACACAGTAGTTATTTAATAATGCATTTGTAGAAGTGAGGATAATACGCTTTAAAACTAGCTAAGAAGAATGATCATTTTGTTACAAGGTTCATCATATAAAAAAATTCATTTGAATTTATCAAGCTAATCAATATTTCTGAAGCAATTTGACGTGGATTATTTTGTTTAAGAAACATATTTTCATAATCATTAGAAATAAGTTTCTGAACTATTTTATAGTTGTAAAGCAATGCTGTAACAACATCTGGAGAAGGGCACAATAAACTTCCTCTGTCTAAGTTACGTATTAAATCATAGTTAGAAATTAGTTCAAAAGATTTATTAAGAACAAGTGATTTGGAACAAAAGTCGCATTTTAATTTTTTAAGTGCTGCTCTAGCACAAATACCAGCTATGTTAAAACAGGTAGATACGGTTGAGCATCACGAAAAAATTTTTTCAGATAGTGTAATATTAAAATTATGCAATACTGATGACTCTAAAGGATTTTCATTACACGAATCTTCCAAATGAATGTCTTTTAAGTTAAGCTGGCCATATGTGTTTGAAACCAAAGTTAGAGGTAAAAAATTTTGCATTCTTAGTTTAGCTTCTACTTCATAAAACTGTCGAATTGATATTAAATATTGAGAACCTGAAAGTGTTCTATATTTCCCAAAACGACTTTCTAACGCATCTGTTTGAATTTTTCCGGGAAGAAAATACTGAAATTTTAATTCATTAATGCAATATTTTGACATTTCAAGTAAAACGTATGTGGTATGAATAAAAGCAAGATGTGTGTTCTTTAGTAAGGGTGCCAGTAGTACAATTTTTTCTGTTCCACGAGTCTAACCATGACAAAATTTTATGCAAGAATTCTCATGTTTAATTGTCTGGAGATAAAGTAATCAGTTGCTGATAAGGATCAAGCAAATATTGTCCCTTTAATGGTGTTTTAACATTAACTATTTTCCACCATGTACAAATTAAAGAAATAAAAATTTATGTTCTTTCATAACTAATTAGTTTATGTTGCTCTCCTAATAGTTGAAGCCCCTGAATAACAAAATTATTAAATATCTTAAGCACATGTTTCACATTTTGTTTTTCAAGATTTGCAGGACATAAAGCCTTCAAAGTTAAACCATAAGCAAACTTTACTAAATTATTACTTTCCATGTCATATAGTTGTCTAAGTGTAGAAAAATTTGTGTGCTTTTAATAATGGAAACTTATTATGATCTTAAAAATCTGGAAAAAATAAAAACATTGACCTGCATTTTTTTATTAATCCAATTGTTACGAATGCATTTAAAAATGTGCACTGAATCAGTAACAAAAAATAAAGGATTGGAAGAATCAGAAGGATGTGGATATACAATGCTCAATTTGGGAGGAACAGAAAAGTTTGACATTGCTTTTCGATTTATAGAATTATTGTCAGAAACTACACCTATAACTTTGAATCTTATACCATCAAGTTCTACGATAGTTTTTTTAACAACAACAAACAATTTTTCTCCATCGATTTTTTTCACTGGCATTATACTGTTACGAATTTTGTGTAAACAGTATAAATAATTTGTATTTGATTGTTTAGTGCATTTATATTGCTCTATGTTATATTTATTTCATGTTAAAATTGTACTATTCACAAGCAAAGCCGCCCCTTACGTTATAATAGCGATTCAATGAGAACATGGCGAAACCTTGGTGGAAAAGCCAAGTTGGCATCGTTTTTGGAGACCAAGTTGGCGACCTTGGCGACCATTTTGGCGTCATTGGTGACCATGTTGGTAAGTTCGGAACCCTCTGGAATCATCTAGAAAGTAGTAGATCTCTCCACTAGTGTCACGTTTGTGACGAATCTGTACGGAACCTTTCCACTAATATTCTTAGGCGTCTTTTTTGGGGATTATAAATTCGCGTATATTTCCAATCAACTCCGAAAAACGAACGGGATATGCAAAGTAGATAGGGTATTTAAGTAGAGCGTTGTAAACTAGCAAAGATGAAGGCTATTGAGCCAGCAGCAGTAGCTTCAAGTTTGGAGGATTCAATTGGATTGTGATATTAAAGAGTTACGGTTAGTAATCTACGAAGGAATCTTTTTAAGATACCTAAATATTGCCAGGTGATATAATACAGTTTATTATCGCTTAAAACAATCACTAGTTTAATAAAATTAGTTTAAGTTAATGAAAGCTAATAATTCGAGTTACGTGTATTTCTCGGACCTCCTATTTCGGTAGACCTTATTTGATCTTACGCGTAATTATTGATTAATTTCATAATTCGTAATTTAATTTAATATTAAAGGTAAATCCCTTTTGTTTGACGTAACATAGAAATATTATATGTTATTAGAGTTTCTGATATTTGACTCAATATAATAAATACAAGTTATTACTATACAAATGGCTCTTAGTGATTATTTGCCTCAAATTAATCTTGGTATCCAGGGTGGAACCCAGGGGAGTTCCCACGCGTTCAATGACACGAGCGGTTATATTTCTGAAAGTTTCTGTCGCGCCTATAAAACGATGCTCGCCGGTGTGGCGATGAGTCTTGATTAAACCAGTGAGTAGTG
Organism: Trichonephila clavipes; assembly: GCA_019973935.1. Classification (NCBI taxonomy): domain Eukaryota; kingdom Metazoa; phylum Arthropoda; class Arachnida; order Araneae; family Nephilidae; genus Trichonephila; species Trichonephila clavipes. The sequence continues at coordinate 45,327 of BMAU01005881.1, read as the reverse complement.
AGAACTGTTTTGACTAGCGATTAGCTCAGCTGTGCTTGTGAATAATTTTACGTACGTGTATTTTTAAACACTGGTGATTGTGTTTAATTGTGATTGAAGGTGTGAAGACCTTTGGATATGTACCCTGTGATTATTGCCGATGAATATTGTATTGAAGCGATTGTATTTCTAATAATAAATTCGCATCGCTCTTAAAGAACTGATTATTTTCTTTGTGATTGTTTTTGCATAAAATCCTAGAACCTGGATCTACATAACAGTTTGGTGTCAGGAGTTGGGTTTTATGCCAATAACAAGAGCAATGAATGAGCAACTGAAGGCTCTGTTGGAAGGCATCAATGCCTTAAAAAGCGGCCAAGAAGATATGCAGCGAAGCCAAGAAGAAATGAAGAAAGGCCAAGAAGATACAAAGAATGTGTTAAAGGATCGAATGGAGAAAGGTCAAGAAGACCTCAAGAATGCTCTAGAGAAGAAAATAGACAATATTGAAGAGAAAATCAATAGTGTGGAGGAGATAATAGCATTGAAAGTTGAAGAAAAAATTGCAGTAGTCGAAGAGAAGATAGAGAAGAAAGTAGGGAAAGAAATAGAAAGAGTTAAGGAGCAAGTTAAGGAAAGAATTGAAGGAGTGGCTGAAGATGTTAGCCTTATATCACAGCGAATGGAAGATCTTGAGAAGAAACTTCTAGCTGGCGGAAATGAGAACAAAAGCAAGAGTGTGCCTGTGTCTGCCTTTCGAGAACCTGTGCTTGCTTCTCCAGTGCCTGTGACTGCTTTTACAGGGTCAGTAAAACTGTCGACCTATGACGGAAAAACGAACTGGGAAGTTTACAAGACACAATTTTCAATAATTTCGGAAGCCAATGGATGTACCGAAGGGGTGAAAGCATGTCACCTAGCAGCATCCCTTAGAGGAGAAGCTTCTGAAATACTGCGGACCCTTCCCGACTCAGATCGACTGAATTTGAACTCCTTGTATAATGCTTTGGATCTTCGGTTCAGCTATAAATACTCCAAGGACTACGCACGCCTGCAAATGAAAACAAGACTCCAGAAAACCGGAGAAAGCTTGCAGGAGTATGCCTCCGAAATAGAAAGGCTCGCCAACTTGGCTTTCTCCGACCACCCGGCAACTGTGCGAGAAACAATTTCTTTACAGTATTTCGTGGACGGCATGAAGAAGGGGAAAATCCAGAAGGCTGTAAGAATGGCAGATGTCCAAGATCTTAAATCTACTCTGTTATATGCCCTAAAAGTGGAGGCCACGAATGAAGCCAGTTGCAGAGACAACCATTTCGTCCGAGGAGCTAGAGTGACTACAGATGCAACCTGTGAATCTCCATGGAGGAAGAAGATTGATAAACTGAGAGAGGAAATTCAAGATTTAATGGCTCAACGTCAGAACCTGAGGAGACGTAGAATCACGTGTTGGGGGTGCGGTGGAGCAGGGCATCTGAGAAATAGCTGCCCTCGAATAAATAAAGATCACAACATCAAGTGCTGGGGGTGCGGTAGAACCGGGCATGTAAGAAGTAACTGCCCTCGTGTAAATCAAGAAGATCCTTGTCGTACAAGTGTAACAGAATCAAAGAAAGTGTGTAGCAACCGAAAAAGATCAGCAGATGAAAATGGAGACGTCCGTTCGAAAAGACCCAGTTCGGAGAGCAGCAAGAATCTCTCAAACAGCTTGAGAGTCGAAAAGAAATTTGGCGTGATAGATCCAATAATCCGTCAAGTTACGACGCCATCAACGTCGGCATTGGACCCGTGGAGTGATGAGAATGTCGAAAAAGATAAACTGGCTGATCCTGAAATAAAACCAATCATAGAATTCAAAGAGTCATCCGACGAAAAGCCCAGCTGGCAAGACATTACCCCTTTCCATCCTACAACGAAGCGTTACTGGGAACTTTGGGACTCTCTCCATCTGAGAAATGGTGTTTTATATAGAAAATGGGAGTCTGATGACGGATAAACATTCAGGTGGCAATTAATACTCCCAAAGACAAGAGTTTCAACAGTCCTTAAGGAACTGCATGGCAGTCCAACTGGAGGTCATTTTGGTGTTATGAATACCTTGCAAAAAGTTCGTGAGTGCTTCTACTGGAGCAATGTGTGAAGTGACGTGGAAAAGTGTTGTCGCACATGTGATCCCTGTGCTTCACGCAAAGGTCCCAGACAGCGCACTAGAGGAAGACTGCAGCTGTATAATGTGGGAGCGCCTTTCGAACGAATAGCATTTGACATCTTAGGTTCACTTCCGAGATCGTCAGATGGCAACAACAACATCCTGGTTGTCAAGGACTACTTCACTAAGTGGCCTGAAGCCTATTCTATTCCCGACCAAGAAGCCTAAACTATTGCAGAGGTTCTAGTTCAACACTGGATCTCACGATTCGGGGTCCCTCTACGACTGCACTCCAATCAAGGGAGAAACTTCGATTCTGCAGTTTGCAAGAGACTGTGTGAAATACTCGCCATCGACAAAACCAGGACAACAGCTTTGCATCCTCAGTCTGATGGCAAGGTAGAGATGTTCAATTGAACCATCCTGAACAGCCTCTCTCTCCTGGTATCCAGTAATCAACAGGACTGGGACAAGAAATTGCCATTTTTCCTGCTTGCCTACAGGAGTACCGTTCATGAGACCACCGGCTATTCCCCATATCAGATGCTCTTTGGACGTGATCTTCGTCTGCCTCCAGATCTTCTGTTCAGCCGGCCACCAGATGCACCTTTGGCGCCTGAGGAGTATATCGAGAAACTCCCGGCACGGATGGAGGAAATGCATCATCTGGCTAGAGAAAGAATCTGTTGATCACTACACCCGGGATAGCTTAATAACACACCTCACACATGGACTGTGATCCTCACACAAGGACACCTCTGTATCAACCTTAGGCTCTATGTGAACACCCTCAATTTCCCAGAATTTTTTCAGTGTTTTGTTTAAAAGGTCATCAACAATTAATCCGCAATGAACGCGATTCTCTGTAACTTGATCTACACTTCCACTTACAACATAACCAAACACCGTATTTTGTAACACTAAATGCGAATTATCACAATAAAATTTTCCAGGCTTTAACAATTCGTAAAAGATTTCAGCACAAAGTAACATATCAATTCTATCTGGTATATTAAATTTATCATCCGCTAAGGGCACAAACTCTGAAACATTAACATCTACATCAATCACCTTGTTTGGAATGAGATCTGTAATCTTATTAACTACTAACAACATTAACTCACTCTCAAAAGTTTTGGCTTTATTTGCAACTGAAGATTTTACGCAATTTTTAACAACCATAGAAGCATCATTAACACACGAAACCACTGTATTTATTTTCTCCATTTTCAGCTGCAACTTCTCAGCACATGCCCTCGTACATAAACAAGACTGCGATCCTACATCTAACAAGCATCTGACCTCCACCCATTCAGAGTATTTATTTTTAACAAGCGCGCGAACAGTACTCAAAAACACATTCTTTAGTCTGCCTTTCTCAAACCCAGTTGCCTCAAACTGCGATTGTGAATTTGCTTCAACTGATCCTTCAATCTGCCCTGGAACAAAAGTAGGAGCATCCAAATTTAAATTACTAGTGGGAGTGGGATTCCTAATTTTGTCACGTGAAAAATGAATCAAGCTATTATGAGGTCTAAGGCAAAAACAATTTTTCTCTGAACGGCATTCCTTCAATCTATGAGGTAAAAAACATCGAAAACAAAAATTATTCCGTTTAACTACCTCTACTCTATCCTCAACTGACAGTTTCTTAAACTGATAACACTTAGAAAGGGGATGAAAATTATTACCCTTACATAGAACACAACTTGTTTTGGTTTCGGTAAAGAAAACATTCGACGAGTTTCTCTCTTGCCGCCAAGTGCCAACCGTCTGCAGTCTATTTCGCCCATCTGTTTTGACTCCACTCCCTGGATTTCTACTCATTAAATCATTCGAAACCTTTCCTCTCGCGGATAAATAGACATCACATTCCCTCCCAAGCTGTTGAGGCTTGAAATATGTTTCTCCCTGTTTCGTTGCAATATGATTCATCGTATCTCTATCTAGCGTTTCGAATATTTTATCTGAAATTATTAGATCAGACAAAGAGCGGAATTCATTCCCTTTACGCAACTGACAATAATAATCGAAAGTTGCACTTAAGCGGGAAGCAAACTGAACATAGTTTTTGGATGGTAGTTTACGAGCCTTTTTAAAGTTACTCAGGCATTCTTGAGGCGTGGGTTCAAACTCTCTGAATATTAATTCTTTAATTTTAACATGATTGCTTAAATCCTCTTGACTCACATATGTTAGCAAATTATTGACTCTTTCTTTTAAAATATTTCATGGTAATTCGGCTTTTAGCTCATCAGGCACGGATTTGATTTGAAATGCCTTTTCTAAAGAATTAAAAAATAAATTAAAGGACTCTGACCTAACCGGTACTTGAATTGTCAAAGTTTTAATGCTTTTTACCAAACTCTCCAATTTATCAGTTATGGAGCTTGGTTCTCCGCTTTCAAGAGTTTGAGGATTTTTTTTCGGATTCCTTCCTAACCTTCGCCAATTCTAATTGTTTTTTAATCTGAGATAATTTATATTTTTCTAACTGAATTTCAGCCTCGCGCTCATTTCTCTCAGCCTTTTGTTTACTTTTCTCTAAAGCATTTTCAACAAGACTACGCACAAATTCAATATCATTTTTATACAAGGCACTTGATTCAATTAACCTTTTTAAATCTATTATTTTAGCTTTGCTAGGAATCACCAAACCCATTTCCACAGCAACTGAGATAAGCTCGTCTTTCTTTAGATTTAATTTCAACGCCATTTTTAAACTTATTTTGTCACAACATCTAAACAATATACACTATTTTCAACCAAAAAGCATTTGTAATGTGCTATTCACAACCTCAGAACTAAACGCACTACTCGGAACTGAAAGCACCTAAATTACACTATTGAGAATAAGAAAGTATACAAAAACACACAACAAGGATATCACAATCAAAACAAAATCTACAGACACTAATTTCAACCATGATATCCGTTAAAACTATTCAACTATTAACATCAACTTTAGCGAACACAACCAAATAATTCCTAAAACCATCATTAAGAATGGTAACACTCACCTATTCACAAATTTCACCCCAAATACTCAACTAATAAAGCACAAAACCATAGTTGCATGTTGAACTCCTGAAAAGTCGGACCAAAATGTTTGATCATTACACCCGGGATAGCTCAATAAAACACCTTACACATGGACTGTAAAACACTCTCTATTTTTATTCACCTAAACACATAGTAACTGGAGATACACCGACAGCGCCAGCTGGCGCACGGTTTTTGCGACAAGCATGAACAGAATCAGTATGGCTTCCAAGAAGATGAAGTTCAAAACGACGCAAGAGCAACTGGATACGACTTCCGAGATGGCGACAAAGTGTGGTTATGGAATCCGAAACGTCGCAAAGGACTCTCTCCGAAGCTACAGACAAAATGGGAAGGTCCTTACACAGTCCGAAAAAGACTGAATGACGTTGTGGTGCGGATACAGAAATCACCACATTCAAAAAACCAAAGGTAATACATTACAATAGGCTATCCCCATATCTTGGCCAAGATGAATAAGATTCTTAAGTTCAGACCATGGTCATTAATTATTTTGTAAATAATGTGAATTATTTCTCTTTCCGAATTCCTTAGTTTTATTTTAGTATTGTAATTCATGTATTGTGAATTTATTTGCTTTGTATATGCTGTTGAGTATATTTGTTACTTTATATGTGATTATTAAGTGTGAGTAGTTTGTCTGCAAATAGATACCTCTTGCTCAGGGATTGTACTGCCGGGGACGTGCACTCTTCAGGAAGGGGCAGTGTTACAAATTTTGTGTAAACAGTGTAAATAATTTGTATTTGATTGTTTAATGCATTTATATTACTCTATGTTATATTTATTTTATGTTAAAATTGTACTATTCACAGGCAATGCCGCCCCTTACGTTATAATAGCGATTCAATGAGAACTTGGCGAAAGAGCCAAGTTGGCATCCTTTTTGGAGACCAAGTTGGCGTCATTCGCAACCATGTTGTCGAGTTCGGAACACTCTGGAATCTTCTAGAAAGTAAATCCCTCCACTAGTGTCACGTTCAATGACACGAGCGGTTATATTTCTGGAAGTTTCTGCTGCGCCTATAAAACGATGCTCGCCGGTGCGGCGATGAGTCTTGATTAAGCCAGTGAGTAGTGAGGATTATTTTGACTAGTGATTAGCTCGGCTGAGCTTGTGAATAATCTTTACGTACGTGTATTTTTAAACACTGGTGATTGTGTTTGATTGCGGTTGAAGGTGTGAAGACCTTTGGATATTTACCCTGTGAATATTGCCGATGATTCCTGTATTGAAAGGATTGTATTTTTGATAATAAATTCGCATCGCTCTTAAAGAACAGATTATTTTTCTTTGTGATTGTTTTTGCATAAAATCCTAGAACCCGGATCTACGTAACAATATGAACTACTTCTTTAAGAGGAGAAAGAAGACTTTGAATCATGAACACAAATGCTGAAGTAGCTGCTTGTTCACTGATATACGCCATCCCTAGAATATTACCCCCTTTAAAATCTAAATATGGCTTTAAAAGGATTTCGTCAAGCATCAGTTTGACAGTTTTGTCAACAGAATTTAGGATATTTACTTTTTTTTCATGTATGCTAGAAAGTTTTCCTTTGATTGTTCTGTTTGAGGGTTAGTTCTTAAAGATGTACAAATTTTGCGCAAAAATCTGGGATGGGGAATATTGAGATATCCTGAATTTCTTAAAAATTTATAGGCATGGGGTGATATGGATTGTAATATACAAAAAAAACCCCATCATTTCAGAGGAATATCTAAAAGAAAACTTGTTACTAGTTAAAAACTTGAGTTGGTCAATTAAGAAATGGAGTGCAATTTTTTTTATCATCATCTAAATCTGAAAACATACTTTCTAAAAATTAACAATAAAACCACATGCTGTAGGAAAATCATGGTAGCTTTTCATTTCTATTCTGAGAGCCAGTTCGTGTAATTTTTCATTTACAACAATAGTATTATTAACTTTTACAGGAAATTTGTACTTACCAAGTTGATCTATCTTTGTTTGACCTATGAGAATTGTTAAATGTAAGTCTTTATTTATAATCACTGATGCTTTAATAACAGGAGATATTGATATTATTGTGTCTAGCATCATAATTATTACTAGATCATTTTTACAAACAACAGTCCATATATCTTGAAGCTCCTCTGCATTTAAACACTCGACTAATTCTGGAAACAACGTAAATGATTTCTTTTTTTCAAATTCTTCCTTGGAAATAATGCTTGCTTGCAGTGAGCGTTGTAAGTGTTCATTTTCTAATCTTTGCAGTCTCTGCTCAGGACATTCTCGAGCGGGATTTCTAGAGTTAGAAAGATATGTGGGGAAATCTGTAAAAATAGTTGGCACAGCAAAATTTTGTAGTCTGAAACCCTTTAAGGGCACACATATCTTCTCTCCAGTCTTTTCATTGTAAACTTCGGTGTATCTTCGTATTGCATCATCCGAAAAGTGTAATTCGTAAACCTATAAAATTATATAATATATATATATTGTTTTGCATCAAGAAAAATATTTGTTAGAATTAACAAAAATTTCTCTGATAACTTGATTTTTTTAAAAATTTTGAAGGGAACTTTTGTTGGAAATACTAAAATAATTTTGATACAACATCAAAACAATTTTTGACATTCTTATACAAAATTTGAACAAAATTTTGTTTATTTTTCTCTTTGACTTAATGAAATTTGTGTTTATATATTTTGCCAGCAAATGGTTGTGATCAAAGCAACTTAATACGAAGAAATCCTTCTTGTCGGGAAACCACGTAGTCTACATTAATACAAACAATTCTAGAAAAGAAACTATCAATGTTGTCGTCATGGGCTTAGAAATCTGTATTCACTACCTCTAAATGTGGTGTCTTCTCCGACATTTGCTGTCATAGCAATCGTACTTCAAGTTAACACTATGAAGTTAACGAATCGTGAGGTTTTTTTTAACGTTGTGTCATGTTTATCTGTTGATAGCTTACTTTTACAGCTTTATTTTTTCTTACTTTTAAAGTCATCCTAATAGTTCAAAAATCAGATAGGTTTTTTTGTTGTTGTTGTGAATGTGTTTTGCATTTTGTAACTCACATCATATTAATACAATTTACAATAAATGGTTGCTTATATCCATATTTACATTGACTACGAGCTGTATATCATAATGGGCTTTCTTTGCTAACAAACTATTAATACTTAAGATTGATTCTATGAAAAGGTATTTGGTAAATGACATAAAAATATAGCAGCAATAGCAAAAACACTAGACAGTTTTTGTCTCATTAACAATGCTTGTTTGGGCTCATTTTTAAAAACATAAATTTTATTAGGGCTACAAAATATTTATTTCATAAACAAAACACCTTTATCATTATAGATAAATAAAAATGAATTGTCAATGTTTAAAAAACTCACATGAAGAAAAAGAAATGAGTACATTTCCAAAGGTCTTATCGAACAACCTATTAAAGTTATTTGTAGACTTTTAAAATAAAGATATTAATACTTTCATAAATAGAATAAAATTAAAAAAACTTACCTTCGAATACTTTGATGGAGCAAAATCTTTTCTTGAAATGGCTTGTAAACATTTTTTTCGAAGGGAGTCCTCTTTTGGGAATCCAAACATTTGTACTGTCCCAGTATCTTTATAATTGCTATTGCAATTCGGTACAACGCATGCGTAGACCATTTTTTTATGATCTTATCCAAAATCATCACAAATAAATTGAAAATCTGCAACATAAATGTTGAAAGCTGCGAACTGTTCAGGAACAACAACCAAAATGGCTTAGGCGAGTAAAGTAAACCTAAAATCAGGCGGGATTTCTATACCTACTATATGTGACGTCACAAGCCTCTCTTATTTCAGTCGCCAGGCCTTGTATCTAGGAGGTGTTGGTTGTACCGAATGCAAGCTGATTGTAATTATGTGTTATTGCTTTGTACAAAGTCAGGTTTGATGTTGCTTCTCGTTGACATTTTTCAGTCGTACACAGCCTACTGTGTACCTTTTGTTGAGAACAGAGCTGATCTGATGTTGCAAAATGCTAATGCTGTGCTCAGAAGCGTGCATCGTCAAGTCTGGCTGCATGTTGCCCTGCTGCTTCCTCAGCGAGTATTTGAGCCATTCTTTTTTGTCTGGTTTGCTCGTTCGCTGGTGTCTGTTCTTCCTTAGTTTGATGTGCAATTACTCCTCACATTGCTTTTGTTAGGCGAGTGTGATGACTTGGATTTTCTGCAACGCATTATTTTTATGTACTGAAGCCAATCAACTGCACTTAAAAAAAGGAAAGGTTATAACAAAAACGTATGAAATTGCAAAAAAAAAAAAAAATAAGGAAAAAATAGGGATAAAAGAAGGGGAAAAATAAAAATAAAAAATGCAAACAAAATACTTAACTTCAAACAAAAATCAACCAACACAGCCCAACTCCAATGCTATGAGAAACAGAATATTTCATTTCATTCAGACAAATCACTCCAAAGAGGTCAATTTCACTATATCGTTTGAAGTCAAAATAACATTAATTGACAGAGCTCAATTTCCGTCAATTGCTCTGAGAGATAAGAAAAGCAGTTAAAAAACTAAAGGAAAAACAATGAAAAAAAAATATCAAATATACTCTCATAAAATCAGCACTGCAATAAAATATGCAGCTCATACCAACTCAGTGTAGTACAAAATAATTAAGGTTACTGCCTATGTTCAAAATATCACCGGTAATTAAACGATATGGCACGAAAAATGGCACGAGTTACAATTTACAGCTACATCAAATGTGTGCATTGCTTGCAATTAGAAATCTTTTGTTGAATACGCAAGGAAAATTTAAATATGAACACGGATTTCACAGCAGAAATCTACGGCAAAGCCTTGATAAAGATTGAAGGTTTTTGCTATCCTAAGTTTGACTGGCATTTGCAATCATTATCAGCAAAGTTCAGGTTCTACCTTTAAAAATGAGCAGCTTAAATCTAGACATGGATTGCTCCTCACATGGACAATTATTTGTTGTGTGTTCTAGAGTATTCGGTGATGGCAAGGATGAATTGAATGCACACTGCGGAATTAGTACCGGGACAAAAAGGTCAATTGTTTCTAAGCCGCAAGAATTTCTTAACTGAAAAAAAGACAATTTAATGCACATTGAGACCTCCAATATTGAGACAATGTAAATAATTTTAGGTTCATAATATAAGGCAAAAAACAACCCGTTTTAACTTCAAGAGTATTCCGTTAACAAATGAAATCTGTTAGAAAAGTTTTGTTTATGCATATAGTTATAAATAATTTTTTTTTATAAAAAAATCATAACTCAAGTGTAAAAGGACAAATATATCAGAAATGTATACTTTTTCATTCCTTTTGTTTTAAACCAGACTGAGCCACAGGAACGTGTGGCAGTGTATAGCTCGTTTTTGTGTTACAAAAAAATCAAAACTTAAGTGCAAATGGTTAAAGATATTAGAAATGTGTGCTTTCTCTTTTCAACTAGAATGAATCACAGTAACGCATGGCTGGATACAGCTAGTTTTAACAAACTTAAATCTTAAAAGGATATCAAAAGCAAAATAAGGTTCAATATTTTGATGAAAAAACCATAAACAGTTCCAAACAAACACAAAATATTTTTGTATTTCAAAGTAACATGAAATGAAATTTTGAAATCCCACCAAATAGATCCTTTTTTATCAGTCTAATATGTTACCGCCCCTACTCTTAGAAATTTTAGCAACTATTTGGCAGAAAAATTTATATCCAAGTACAGAAAAATATTACTACAGTCGAACCTCTATATTACGAATTTTTCTATATTGCGAACTTTTTCCTGGAACCTTGAACATTTCACGAATTTCTTCGTAAAATAACCTCTCTGTAGCGAGGTACATTTTCTATATAACGAACTTTTTCCTTTGTGATTCAATTTTCGTTCTCCCCTTTTTTTTTCTAAAAAAATTTCAAGCTATTCTCTCTTTAACACATTTTATGGTGATCATAAATCTTGAACTGGATTTGTAAGATCCTAACTCGCCGAAAGCAATAGAATTCTGGACGCTTCATCCAAGAAGAGCAACCTTTAACCCCGATTGCCTAGTTCACTAGAAACATCTTTGATATCCTCTTTCACACTCAGTGGAGTTCCCCGCGTTCTAATTATAAAATAATGTATGTTTAGTATTACTTGTATGCTTTAAATTATAAAATGTCCTTAAAATTCATTAATTTTAGTATAAAATTATTTTCTTAATATTGAAAATACGATGAATTCTTCGACATTCTTTTTTCTTGTTTTCCTTGGAATTTTTCTCTTTCTTGATGGGTAAAATATACATAAAATAAACACATATTAATTTAAAAAATGGTGTGAATAATTTCTTTTTTTTAATATATAGTGTTTATGAATTTAAAATTTCTTTTATGTGGTTTATAAAGTATATTAAATGATGAACCTCTACATAACGAATTTTACATATAACGAACTTTTTTCCGGGATTTAGCGACTTCGTTATTTAGAGGTCTGACTGTATTTTTTCAAAAACAGGTATAAAACGATTTCCCATTATCGAATGGTATTTGATGATGTCTTCAGATTTGAGGTAAATTTTGGACTGAAAAAAAATGTAACCTCCAAATAATAAGAATTATATAAAACAATTTAATTAAACTGGAGAAAGATAAATTGGCAGAAAATTTTACATCAGTACGCTACTTGTTTCGGGCATGATTTTGAAATCAAGCCAAGTAGATCTTTGGCAGCGTCTAATGTTTTCACTTAAACTTTAAGAAATTTTAACTATTTTCTGAAAAACCTAATAGCATACTGAAATCAACTCAGTACTTTATATATAAAAATTATTTAAGGCAGATAACCCAAGATTGGAAATACAATACACCCAACTCTTTTTGTACACAATTTTGAAATGACACGGTTCACAAATATACTTTTTTACACAAACTTTTGTTCTATAGCATGAATTCCTCTTTTTTTTCATTCTAATTTTAATCAGAAGATGGTCTGTTTATATCCACATACATGTGAGTGACTTAATCTACTTCATGGCCTTTTTACTTTATATTCTAGAGTTTCGGAGAATACTAGATTTTTATAATCACTTTTTCCATTATTTTGTTGTACTCTCTCTCAATAACACTTCGTTCTTCAGTATAATTGCATTTTGTATTAAAGCGTTCAGTTTGTAGGAAGCAATAAATAATTTCAATAAATTTCTAAAAGTTCATGTTCAAATTGAATTTTTTTTAATTCAATGGTGAAATTTCCAGTATTATTAAGGTATTATAGCAGCAAATGTTTCAATGTAAACCCATGGAAGAAAGAAATTTGACTGTTGTGGAAGCATGGAGAAAGTTAACGATTATGGATTACATTACACATGCTTCTTTTGTTATTAAACAGTTGTGCTAATTGATTTTGAATGCTTGTTGGAGGAAGATTTACACTGCATGTATCTAAGTAGAAGTTTCGCAGTACAAAAATCAGTTGTGTGATCTGAAATTATAACTATCAAATGAAACTGATGGCGAAGGTTTTAATTGAGTGCAAAACATTAATTTTAATTTTTTTTGTAATAAAAATGAATTGTTTTTGTTTTATAAATATTGTAACATGGATTTCATTATTACATTTTTTGCACGGTTTTCTAAGGAACAAATCTACCGTAGCAAAAAAAAAAAAAAACAATTGGGTGTACTGACGTTAATTGATGTAAAAAGATTTGAGCTTTGATTTTATCAATCTGAAGACATAATTAAAAAAAAATTATTACAATCTTCGCTTACTAAACAGGCAAATCAATTTAGCATACAATTACCTGAAAAATACATTTATAATATATAAGCAAAACTGTAAACATTGGGTGACGAAAGCCTATCAGAATGTTACAACGAACTTAAATCTTAAAAAGCTATTGAAAACAAAATAAGTTTCAATGCTTTGATTTTTTTTAAAATTGAAAACACTTATAACCCCGTGCACCAGAAAGTATCTCACGGGAGCTTACATAGAAGTAAGCGCGAAGCACACATCACAAAGAAGAGAAGAATGCCAACAGAAAAAAACCAGTATTACCCGGGGTTAGAATCCAGACCCTATGACACCGCAATCAGCGTCACTAACCACTATACCGGGTGGGCGACTAAAATTTTGATTAAATCACTAATAAACAATTCCAAGCAAACCCAAATTACATATAAGAAAATCTTAATTTTGCCATGTGTTTCAATAGAAAGATAAATAAAATTTAAAAATTGCCTAAAATACACACACACACACAAAATCATACTTATCATAAAATCCCGTTAATTAATTCCGCCAAATTAAGACTTAGCCAAGTGCAGAAAATTGTGTTCCAACACGCAAGAAACGATTTTTAATTGGGTTGATTAATTTCTCACTCACATGCGCAGCCATACTTCAAGCCCGGGGCACTACAAAATGATTAAATTCGAAATACCGGCAGACAAAATGACAAAATACGAAAATTCCAGAAATGGATAGGTTTGCCATTTCTAGTGTATCAGAGTAAGGTTACCTAGCTAGTGCAATTATCGCCAACCAAAATAATTCACGCCAAGGGTGTAGGCTCTGCCAAGATCCAACCAATTGCTGGTGAGATATAAATCTTTGAAGAGAGAAAAAGCTGCATGTACTCTGCAATCCATTTGGTCTATTTACGTATCTAAGTATAAAACCTTTCCTGATATGAAAAATATTTTAAGTCCGCAAAGTAGTAGTTTAACATAGTTTTATACAGTAATAGTTTTTAATATTATCATTATAAAAATGTATTTTTAACTCTTCATTTTGAATGCATGGCAAGGACATTTCTCTGAAAATGCATGGTACTCGGGCGATAAGGATATTTTGTATGTAACGGTTTTCACTTTACAATCTGTTTTTAAAATATGGTACATTCTAGGAAAAATTTATGAGGTGATTAAGAGCATCAAGAGAAATTATAAATAAGATAGAAATAAAGGAGTTAAGTGATAGACAAAAAAATAAATAAATAAAATTTTTAAAAGAAAATTCTGGCAAAAGGAAGATATTTTTATTTACATAGTATAATTTTGAAAAATGATACCTTAAACGAAATCAAATTTAGTGAAATGTTCAAAATGAATTAAATTATTTAGCTTAAAGAAGAGTCTATAAATTGCAGCATGACAATTTAATTTTTTTCTTTGTTGAATAAAAACTGGCAAAAGAAAACAAGCCTGCTTATAAAAAATACGGTTTAGGGAAACTTATTAGGAAAAAATAACTATTAAGTATTTCAATTTGTTTCAAAAACAAACATTAGAAAAATAAATCAAATTTGGCAACAAACTTAACTAAATAATTAACTAGATATATATAAAAATAAGAGTAATTGTTTAATATCTTTCAAAACTTTTTTAAAAAATGGCAGCTTTGTATCAAATGAAAAGTGAACATGAAGCTTTAATATATTATGCTGAATTTATGACAACTGAGGAATTTGTTATTGAACTGGTGAGATGTAAAAAAGAGACAGAAAAAAGGCTATTTAAAACATAATAATCTTGTCATGTCCAAAAAAAAACTAAGCTTGCATCTAATTCAGCTATTCCATTTTTTAATTGTCCTTTTTCTGAACAACCTGAGAGAGAGAAGAAAAATGATTGAATGTATTTTCCACATATTTTTTATATCTTATGATTAAATAATTGAAATTCTTTGTTTCTTAATATCATTACTCTTATATTCATTATTACCTGTTTTTTACTGTTGCATTCTATATATTATTATAATTTATGCTTCCCTAAATAATTTTGGTTCTTAAGCACACTTTGTTTTTTGGTTAACTTAATGCCAAAGTGATCAAATAGCTGTGTTCATGGTCAGACTTTTGGCTAGAATGTCATGAGTTCAATCCCTAGAGGGACCGATGTCTTTTAAACCTGTTAAATCTCAAAGTCTTCCCATTGATATAATGTTGAAGTTTTTAGAGGCGGGTACCAGCCCTATTGTTATCCTCGTCGCTTGATCACGGTTTGAAATCTCGAGGTCTGTTGCCAATAGTCCTAGTATTACCTTAGAGAATAACATTCACCCACTCACTTGACAGAGTGGACATGATCAAATGATCATACTTAAATCGCTTTCTTTAATGTTGTGATTGTGATGCCTGATGGTTATTAAGATTCATCCAAAGATAACATGGTGTTGCACTTAATATTAGTTAATGGTTATATACAGTTCCTATGTGGAAGTTAGGCAAATTAGGTTGTCAGTTCTATTTTTTTACTTGAATGTAGTTAGAAATTATGGGGTTCATATTAAACACATTTGTGATCCTTTTAAGTTTGTCTTTGCATGTAATATGGTTTAAGTATGTTCTTTACTACCAAGGGCCTAGCTACCGCCATATCAATGATAATGGGTACAGGGTACTCAAGCTACAGGGGGCCTAACGTGTATAATATTTTGTCACTTTAAAACAAGTTTTGTTAATAGGGCAATTTTTATTATCTAAAATGGTCTCTAAGAGAATTTTGATACAGGACCCACTCGGAAATATCTTTGTCAATGTTAAGTACCTTACAGTAAATGAATTATCATCAAAACAGTTAATGTCGTATCAGTTTGGAGGGGTGATATATGACATTTTCTCAAATAGTCGAACTACGTTTATTTAAAAAAATCCAACAAAGTTTTTTTCTCGATTTGTAAATGTGATTAACAGCATAGTTATGTAATATCCTGTTAGTGAAACAATCACTGTGAACTTCGTGGTCACAGTACCTAATGACGTGATGAAGGATATCAACAGAGGTGTTTTTAAAATGAATTTGTCCTATAAATAAAAGAATTCACTAGAAATGATATAGGTAGAGTAGAACTACTTTGCAAACAGATTGGTACATTTTCTAATGCTGCCAAGTTAAGGTGAAAGGGAGTATAGCTTTAAAAAATGAGAGTTGCTTTTTTGGCAAGGGAAATGGCAAATGAAATAATCAAAGCAATGAAATTATTTTGTGTCTCTCAAATGTAGTATTAAATACCTTTAGCCAATGTACATTTAACATTACTTTCATGAAATTTTAAGTAAGTACTTGCTTTGGGAAATTAAGAATGTTTTTTACTGGTAGTATGGCAAAAAATATTAAGAGAGGTAATTGCTTTTTTGATGTTTTTGAAAATTTCAGCCTCTGATATAATTTTGTCTATGTATTTAAATTATGTCAAATGTTTCTTCATATTTTCTATATTGATATTCAAGGCTCATTTTGGTTTTCAGAGGGTTAGAAGAATTAAGAAAATTGCAGAAATCATGAAATACATCAACTCTAGGAAGAAAGTTAGAGTAGAAAAATTCCAAGTATCGGTGAGAAAAAAAATAAAGTTCTCTTGATAGAGACAAAGAAGATGAACTACATAAACATAAATAAGGTTTCTGTAAAGTTTTTTATACTTTACATGGAAGATTTTTAATAATGCCCTTAATTGGAAATTGAAAAGACTTTTTTTTGGAATTAAAATTTTCAGATCTTAAATTACCATTCTCACTCAGATGAGACAATACATCATTAGCTATGGAGATCTAATGATTAGCTCATCATTAGTTCTTTCACGTATAATATCACCAAAGGTATTTTAAGTAAGGTTTTTTAAAAATATTGCAGATAATTTTCTTTTGATAGAAAGAACCTTTGTAAGGCTGCTGGTTGATAGTTCTACGAAAAGGATCAGCCCCTTAAAACATGGCATTGGTCAGAGTAACGACCAAGTAAATCTTTCCTCTCTGAACAAGTTTCCAATCACCACAGTAAAATTCACCAGAATTTGTAACATAATTTAAAGCACTCTGTCTCTTCCAATAAAGTGTATGCTGTGTTTCCTTTTCTGTATAACAATAAAGATGATGAAGTTTTAAGTTGTAAAATAATATCAATCATGAAATCATTTCTTTTCTGTGTCTTCTTCCAATTCCAAATATTTTATGCCTTTTTTAATAGGAACAATTTCGTTTTAAGCATACTGTAAAGAGATTCAGAACATTTTCTCTTGAATGCTATGGAACCTTATTGTGTTTACAGAAGTAAATCCATTTATTCTCTAACCTTTTTATCCACAAGAACCTTCACTAGTGCTGGTAAAGTGGTTTGGCTAAGGTGCTATTAGTTCCTTTGATAACAAAGCTCATTTCTGTGACTATTTGTTCAATATATATTTGGGTGCAAAGGGCTTTTTGATGTGTTACAAAATGGATCATGATAATCTTATAGTCAATATTTTCCTTAAAATTTAAACAGCTCCTACATTTTTTTACTCCTCTCATATTTTCACACCATCAGTAGAAGTGGAAATTATGATATTTTATTTGGCTGTTCTTACATTGAACCACACACTAACAAAAATATCTAAGTTTTTGAATGAATGAAGTATGTTGTGTGTAAAATTTTATTTAAATAATATAAAAACATAAATTGAAGCATAAATGCTTTGATAGAAAGGGAGGTCCTCCTCTTTGCAGATGTAATTGTTATGCATAAAAATGACTCTTTTGATACTTTAGTTTTCTTGTTTCATTGACAATTTGGTGCTTCCCTCTCAAAAATTTACTGACCCTTGCTCTGGAAAGACTTTTTGACCTAGTAGGAGATCACATTAACCGTAAAGAAATCCAAATTTCATCCATTATATCTTGCAAAGTTTGAAAAATATCAATAATTCTGAAAAAGGTTTTTTTGAAGAAAACAAAAAATCAGCTTTTAAAACTTGCAGATTATTGTAAAATCTGGCATATAATGCACACCTATACTTTCAAGCTGCATTTAAAAAAAATTTTGGTATATTCTCTATATAATGCGTTCCATCTTTTTTTACGGAAAACCTGATATATACATATGCAATACTACATTTTGAAGACATTTATTGACAGAATTATCCCAGGCTTTTGAAAAAAATAGTACACTTAGAAAACTACACACATTTTAAGTTTACAAGGTATGTCATTTCTTTTAAATAAACAATATTTTGAACTATGTGGAAGTCTTATTATTCTTATAATTTTTAAAACTATTATTTTTTTTACCCTGTGTATAATGCGAACCTGTAAATTTAGATCTTATTTTTCGTGTTAAAAATGCCTGTTATATGCTGGATTTTATGGTATGTCTTGGATTATTGTACTTCTTAGAATGGAAGGAAATTAATTATTTTAGAATTAGACATTTCCTTGTCCTTTCTCTTTATTTCAGATCACAAGCTTTTGGTTGTCAAAAAAAAAAGTGGTAGTCCTTTAAACATTGATTTATATAGATGGAATTACAAACTTTGTATATAATATATTTTGAAAAAAATACTTTTGTAGCAAGCATTCTCAAAACCAAGTATGGTCAATCTAGTTTAGGAATTGAGAGCTCATACATTTTTGGAATGAAAAATGCAGATAAAAAATTCCTGAAAACAAAGTTATTTGTGTGAAATTTTAAGCACATATTTACTTTGAAAAACTCAAAAGGCTAATGAATGCTTAAATGGTCTAATATAGGATAGCAAAGAATGTCAAAAGCGATATTTTCTGATAAAAAATGGAATATGTGATGTTATTTATTTAACTACATGTTCAAATTATTCTGTTTTTTTCATAATTTGAATATTAATAATTATGGCTGTTTGTATTTTTACAGGAATGGGATAGTTTTGAACCAACCAGGATTAATAAATTAAATTGACTCAACTAAGAAAATCAGTGATATAGAAAAAATGCTAGATGTCTCTGAAAAAAATAAAACTTTTTAAAGAAAAAGAAGATGAACTACTTAAGTAAGAAGTATATTATTTCAGATTTCTGTATTTTATGTAGTGAAATTTTTTGATAATGTTCGTAAGTGGAAATTATAAGTGTTTTCTTTTTGAGGAATTCAGATTACAAACCTCCCTATTTTGACTAAGATATGACAATATATCAGAAGGTATAGAAAGAAGTTATTGAAAATATTCTGCTTAAAGGTTTTCATTTTTTTTCAATTAATCACAATTTCCATTAAAGATCAAATATTCAAAACAATCTTTTAAAAATTATCTCATAGAAAAGTAGTTTAATTAAACAAGCCTTAAAACCCCTTTTTAAATTTAGAGGCTTATAAATGTGTAAGATACAATTATGTAGATCATATCCTCAAAAATTTTGTGATTTTCAAAGGTCTGTTCATCAAGCCAACCATTCACAAATGAAAAAAATTGTATGACTTACTATTTATCATAAACTTCAAGCTAATAATTTTTTTAGCATATGTTGGTGAAGTTTCTTTTAAATTATCTTTAAAAAAATTAATAAGTTTACGTATCTTATCCCTAGATTTCATTTACACAAAAGTGAAAATTTTTCTTACTTTTGTGCATTACCGTTAAAGCACAACAAGCATTCTGATTTTAGTATTGCATTAAGGAAAAAGCAATTTTTTCTTAACCATTCTAATAAACTGGTTTTCACAAAGAGTGCAACTCTGCTTTTTCTCCTCGCCTTAAATGTTCTAGTATGGGTTTTGTTAAGTTACTATTGTTTATTAACATTAACTACATAATTTTCCTCAATTACAAAATGTAGTTTATCAACACAATTATACATGAAAAATAATATTTATAGTAGAAGCGGTTTTGATAATTACACTGATGAAAATAATTAAAGGAACAAATGGTTTCTTTTTGCAATAAAGAAACTAACAAAACATTTATAACTACATTTAGCCAAAATGTCGTCTGATTATATATGGGAAAGCAAAAATGGGCTCAACCTGTACTATAAATAAGGAAACTGGTCACTTAATCAACACTGCAGCTGGCCGATACCTTGACAGTCTGAGAAAAACGTGTCTAATAGGGTGTATGATTGCCTCTAACAGTTACACAACTCTCACATTGATGTTTCATACTGTTTACCTGGGTCTATATCAACCCTTGTGGCAACCACAGCCACTTGCACCTAGACACTCTTGATCTCATCGATGATTATTAGAGTTGATCTTCGAGCTGCAAGTGAGCATCCGTCGACCTATACGTGTTGGATGCGATTTCAATCAGAGACATTGCAGGCCACTTCAATCTGTAGGTATATCCAGGTATTCATCCACCAGCTGAGCCCTGTATGGGCATGCATTTTCGTCTTTAAAAATAAAATTTGTTTCATATGCTGCATGGAAAAGTCTCACATAGGGTGCAATGATCTCTTCCCTGTATCCCTGACCTGTCAGAGAACCTCAATTGAACACATGAAGATGAGTATGCTTGTCTACCATGATGCCTGCCCAAATCATCAGACCACCATAACCATAATGATACTTTTTGATAATGTTGGAGGGCCAATGTTGACTCTCGGGTTCTCTCCATGAAAGAACATGTCTCGAGTCACTGTCCAGGCTGAATCGTGATTGATCACTGAAAAGAACCCTCACGCAATCATCCTCTGTCCAAGACATTTTCTGCAACATGCTTCACGGTCCTTTTTGTGGTTCAGAGTCAAAATGATGCAGACTACAAGGCGCCTGGCATACAGGCCACCTGCATTAAGTCTCTGGGTAACTGTTATTCTTGAAGATGTTCCTGTTGCATTATTCAGGTAGCTAGGCAGTTGTTTCGCTTGTGTGGCCTATCCCTTTTTGATAGAAGTCTCAAATAATAGGTCTTGAGCCGGAGTTGTTGCCCTTTTGTGGCCTTGACCAGCTCGGCGAACTACTGTTCCTGTCTCTGTTAACTTTCCACAGAATGGATGCCACATTTCTTGAAATCTCGAGGTGCATATGGTAGGTAGCCTGTGATTGGCCCACCTAGAGTATTCCAGCTGCCTACCATCTTGTAGCATTATCTAGATGATGACTGGCCATATTAATGCTGGGTAAACGAAGAAATTTAAAAAAAAAATGATTGGGCTAACCTACAATGTTTCGAAACGTCCTCATACTACAAGCTAAAACAAGAAAGTGAGGTACCTCAACACGAACGTGATCATAGCGCCATTGGCTTTAAACATCATAGGCCATTGAATGGCAGAGGTATCTGTGAAGAGCTTAGTGATACCTTATTTGCGTATAAGTAATAATTTTTTTTTAAAAAAACATCCATCTCTTTATTTGTTTTCACTGGTGTAGTAGCGTAGTTTTCAGCGAATTGGAATTCTCTACCTTAGTAATTTTTCTCTTATTTTGTACACATATTTTAATTTTTATGTATCTTGGCACAAATAGTTGCCATTGCTAGAGTTGTGATTGAACGGCTGTAGAAGGTTTGCTAATTAAAAAAATATTCTCAATGAAAAGAATTTAAATTATTATTATTAAATGAATTATAGTAGTACAGCCATAAAAAATGTTTTGTTTTGAGTTGAATCATTTTTTACATAATTCATTAAAGCTTATCTATAATTTTTAATTTTACTTATTCATGGAGTAAAGATACTTTCCAAGTGATTCATTAACCTTTTTTTTTAAAACTTGTAACATCTCATGATCCACACGAGCATTGTGAGAATTTTTGATCTCATCCAATAGCAATTTATCATATTCATGAGTTAGGATGGGTTTCATTCTTGATCAGCAATAAAATGTTGCCCTAAAGGCACTATTTTGCATTAAGCAATTTATGAAGTTTGCACAGCAAATCTGCTTAAGCTTCTAAATTATCATTCCAATTTTTTAAAAAAATGTATGTTTTTCACCCTTTGAAGGAATTATTATACTCTCAATATCGTTAAAAGTCACAATTGCTTTTTTTCCAATTCTTACTATTTTACATTAATTTTATTTTGTCATTTTAAAAACTCCATCATCACAATCCTTCATTTTGGTTTCATGTTGCTCTGATTTATCAAATAGAAATACTACCATTTCTCTTGAGAAATCTTGACAACAGAACATTATTTTGACTGATTTCATTTGATATTTTTCTACCCTCTCACACTAAATTAAAAAGAACTGTAATGTCTTGGCCTCAAATTTACTTAATTCCCAGGTAGTGAGAAGGATCACACAGCTTGGGTAAAATATTATTTTAATTACGAACTTTAGCAGAAATTGACACTTTTATTACAATACCTATCAGTACAATATTTTACACCTTTATCTATCAGCTACTTGTATCTGCATACACCTGTCTTGCTGATCTTCAAATGAATATTATAACGTCCATGATCTGCCCAAAATAGAGTTTCTAGTAGGTGACTCACAACTCTAGATGAGCTTCCTATAATCCCGAACGCCAGTATCAATCTTTTGCTGGAGAAAGAGTCCATATCGCTCCTGCTGTCTAGCAACCTTACACCTTTTTTCAATCACTGGACATCCTGCTGCCTAGCAGCCTATCACAGATTTTCTGTAGCTGGTATCTCGGAACTCCCCTGTCACCTTCCGAACTGTCACTTTAAAACCCTTAAAATTCTTTCACGCTCCCAATATTTTTGGATTGGTAGGGACATGAATCTGTACATGAAACCCTCTGTCTTAGTCCCAAGCACCATTAGTTTTTCAGGGGAAAAAGCTTGTATCGACTACCATCCTCTTGTTGGTGTATACCTCATAAATCTTGAGAAGGATCTATAAAGTGACCTGTCACTTTGACACTGAGAATATCCTCCTTGATATTTCTTCCTTGCAATAGCCGACACTCCTTTCCATATGTGTGGGGCGGCCACTTGTTAGAGAGGATAAAAGAATAGGCTACCATTGAAACAGGTGTCTTCTATAGATGACTGAAGAAAAGCCATCTGTTGAATCTATTCGTCTCTGACTGTCGGAATAGAAAAAGAGGGGTGACAACACAAATAGTCTAAAAGTCGACTTTGCATCTTTTTCACCTATAGTTTACTATGAAAAAATTGATTGATTTTGATTTTGTTCGCTCCTGGGTGTCATAAATGAAAAGAGCAGTTGCAAGCTACTGTTAATGCGACTGTGCTACAGGACTAATATTTTGGGAGCTCATAATTTTAAATCTCAATCAAGTGATGAGGGTGGCAGCTGGAATGGCACCCCACTTTGAACTCCTACAACACTGCAAACATGAGGAATTTGAGATATGCAGATTATACATTAATCAACCATCGTATATGTTGGGACTTCAGTGATGTGCTACAATTCACACACACACACATTAGCCACACACACATCAGTTTGTGATCAAAACATTTGCTTACCACTGCCAGTATTTTTTTTTTTGACAGGGTTGCAAGTTGGATATATGAGAGATGAAAATAGGCATCTTTCTCCGGAGATTGATCCTGGTGTTCATTACAAGGTTTGTCACCAACATAGCTTTTGCTGCTTTGCATTGCAACATTAGTAAACACTAATTGGGAATATAACTTTACTGTAAATGTTGGGTTTCTTCACTCACATTGACACACATTTTAAATGAATGCTTCACTTCAACCACTGTCATCTTCTCAAGTATTTCTAAACTTTACACTTAAACATTGATTGAGAGAGAGAGAGAGAGACTTCATTCTAGAAAATCCCCAACTATAAATTTTTAATTGTTTGTGCAATTTTACTCTTATTTGTATACATTTACTATATAGACATTAAATAAAGTAACAATTAATTTAATATTAATTTTTTATTTGAGTTTTTGGCACAATATGTCCTAATATAACTCGGTGCCCAAAATTCAAATACCATTGAACCTCATGTTGATCTAGAATAAAAGGAATGTAAATACACCCATTTACCTAACTGTAAACTGTTTAAAAATACAATATTTCTATTCTTAATAACCTCTTAAACCATTCATTTATTTGAAATAATTGATGTAATATTACTTCATTCTGAGACAATTTTTAACTGCAGTAATCTTTTCAGAATTTGATATGTATTATGAATTTCTTTTGTGGAGTGAATGCTAGTGCTGCCTTTGAAAGAGACATGGAAAAACATCTAAAGAAAATTATAGGTATATCAAATTTGTATGAGAGGAAGCTCAGTGTACACATATCCTATCCTCTAGAAATTTAAGTGAGTTACATTCAAAATGCCAATGAATATTTGAATGGTATGATATGGCATAGAATATCAGGAGGATTCATTCTCAAACCATAAGAGGTGGAACCACTCAAGCTGTTACGTTTGATTATAAATTCCAACTGTGTTGAAATGTTTCTTCTAAAGTGAACTATTGACAAAAAACAAAAAAAAATTTTTTTTAATTCTTACTTGGATATCAGAGTTTAAACAACAGCTAAATTAATGAATTAAGAATACACGAGCATTCTCAAAGCTCTAAAAGAAAAGCAATTAAGGATTTTAAGAAAAAACATTAGTGCTTTGCTAAAGTCATTGTTTTTAATTTGGAATTTTTTTTTATCATGGTTATAAAGTTTAAATTGAAATATTTTTTAGTATTTCAGCTTTCGAATTACCATTCGCTCTCAGAAAACAACATTATTAAGAAGACAATATTACCTTAGCTGCAGAAAAAGTCTTGAATATTCAGCTAAAAAAGTCAATATATTTCTTTATTTGAATGATCACAATTTTCATAATGATCCAATTCTACAGTCCTACAATACAACATTCTTTGAGAGAATTTATATTCTTAGAATATTTTAAATTTTGCATTTGAACCTGTTTTCCTGTGAAGATTGTTTTATATATAAAAATAGGGAATTATTTAACAAATACAATCTCTCAATGTAGCGATTCAAAAAGACCCTTCATACCAAAGAAAAGCCATATGTTTGTGAAATATACCGCGAGACTTTCTCAGAAAGAGGTTCTTTAAAGAAATATTTGGTTGTTCATACCAAAAAGAAGCTTCATGTTAAATATGCAACAAAGCTTTGTCTCAAAGTAACTTTCTAAAAGAACATATACATACCATGGAAAGGCTTCACATTTGTGGAATATGTAACAAGGCTTTCTCTCATTGTCGTTCCTTAAAGGCACATTTACGTATTCATACCAAGGAAAAGCCTTATGTTTGTGAAATATGCAATAAGGCTTTCTCTTATAATGGAAACTTAAGAGTACATTTACGTATTCATACCAATGAAAAGCCTTATCTTTGTGATATATGCAATGTGGCTTTCTCTCAAAAGAGTAATTTAAGTTCCCATTTGCTTAGCCATACGAAAGAAAAGTATTATATTTGTGAAATATGTAACACAGCATTCTCACGAAATGACACTTTAAAAAAGCATTTATATATTCATACCAGGGAAAAGCCTTATGTTTGTGAAATATGCAATAAGGCTTTTTCTTATAATGCAAACTTAAGAGTACATTTACGTATTCATACCAATGAAAAACCTTATGTTTGTGATATATGCAATGTGGCTTTCTCTCAAAAGAGTAATTTAAGTTCCCATTTGCTTAGTCATATGAAAAAAAAGTCTTATATTTGTGAAATATGTAACACAGCATTCTCACGAAATGACACTTTAAAAAAGCATTTATATATTCATAGCAGGGAAAAGACTCATGTTTGTGAAATATGTAACATGGCTTTCTCTCATAAGGGTCTCTTAAGTTCCCATTTGCGTATTCATACCAAAGAAAAGTCTCATATTTGTGAAATATGTAACTCAGCATTCTCACGAAATGATATTTTGAAAAAGCATTTGCGTATTCATACCAATGAAAAGCCTTATGTTTGTGATATATGTAATGTGGCTTTCTCTCAAAAGAGTAATTTAAGTTCCCATTTGCTTATTCATACAAAAGAAAAGCCTCATATTTGTGAAATATGTAGTGCAGCCTTCTCACGAAGTGATACTTTAAAAAGACATTTACGTATTCATACCAAGGAAAAGCCTCATGTTTGTTAAATATGCAACAAAGCTTTCTCTCAAAGAGATCATTTGAAATCACTCATACATACTCATATCAATTCCAAAATTTAAACCATTTATTTTTAATGGTAGCATTTTTATAAAAGTATACAACTTGAAAAAAAAAAATCAGAAACTTACAATTTTGGATGATTTTAAAATAATTTTTTGCTTATGCCTTAGTTAAAGGTATCATTTTCATAATTTCAAATGCAAAATCAGGTATGTGAAATAATGAACTGTGTTATTATAATTTTGTGTTAATAAATGTTTGACAAAATTGTGTTTTTGTAAAAAAGTGCTCATTGTTGATCACAACCATTTTACTTTAAATTTGTATTGTTATGGATTACCTAATGCTTCTTTATGGCACAAATGTGTTAATTTTAGCCAATAAAAACAAATTTTATTATTTTTCTGAAAAGAACATTTCTTGTTTATATTAATTCTGAATTTTAATTTTTTTTTTTTTTTAAATTTTAAGAAAATTTTTCTCAGTAAATTTAAAATAATGCTTTTTAGTAGATTTTGGTAAGTATTGTGTTAGGTCCATTTGATTCAAAAAGACATACTGGTGTATTTAGGTCAAAAAATTTTTATTTCGTCTTCCAAAATTCAATTAATATGAAAGAAATTATAATGTCACGGTATGTTATTCATATGTACATATATTAATTTAAATATGCAAAAAAAATTAAATTCTCTTTTTTTTTCTAATGCAATTTAAAGTTAAAAAGGTAATTGTCACTTTTAATATTAAATAAAATTGGAATGCAAATTTAAATAACAAAATGATATACATGTTCAAAAAGAATTAGACTTATAAAATGAATTTATCAAATATTAGCATATTTTGTTTTATGAATTTTGTTTTGTTTTGATTTAAAATGTATACCATTGTGATTAAGAAGTTCAGCATTTCTAGGCAGTATAATATAAGAAAATGTATAACATTAAAAAGCATATATCCCTTATTTTAAATTTTCACATTTCAAAGAGGTTGTGAAGGTTTTTTTTTTTTTTTTTTTTTTGTATTTGATAAAAACATATTACAAGAAAATATTTAGAAAATCCCGTAAAAGGTATACCAATCATCTTCCAGTAGCTTTTCTTCTTTAAAGTTGTTCAGATTGTTCTTTATTTCAAACTAGTAAGAAAAATTCTTGAAAATGAGTATGTTTCAAGTATTTCGTATAGAAAAACTCTATTTTTGTCTGCTTACGCGCTATATGTATAAAAATTTAATCCTAAGGGAAAAATAACAAATATTAATTTCAGCGAGATAATATTCAAGACCTCTCACTTTATGAAGCCTGCATGAAATATTTAATGCACTCATGGTAAGAGTGTCTGAGATAATATAAAAATTCAATAGAAATAATAGTGGAATTCTCTATCTCTCAACACATTTACTCTTAACAACATTTCAATAAGCATCCAACTTTTATACACCACAGGTCCGAGGTTCAAACCCCAGGCTTAACCCTCTAACTGGATACCTTCCTCCTGAAAAGTTATTCCAAAAACGTTTTACTCTTATATTGCTATTCCCTTCAAAAATGCAACAGACTTCAATTCTTTCCCCCTTTTAAAACTTGGGAGGTCGAAAGGGGACAACTTTATGACTTGGTTCGGCGTCTTTGATCAGTAAGAACCAGGATAGCAATCGTTTACAGCTAGCTGTTGTTGCCTTGGGCAATCTTGTATGAAAACCATAGTTCCACTCTGTCGTTTTCCCCATAGATTCAGTCACAGTAAAATTAAATTAAAATGCAGGGTAAAAAAAACATGAGAGAGAGAGAAATAAATGGCGTGTTAAAAGTTGAAAAATAGTTATATTTTCTTCAAACAAAATTTATTTTTCTGTCATTTTTTAAAAATTAAAAAAAAAATATTTTGGTATTGCGATTTGAACTAGAAAAAAGCATCCTGTATTCATTTTTGAATATGAGTAAAAAAACGCGCTCACTTTCCTGTTTTTAAAAAAAGTTGAGGTAAAAAGAGTAAAGGCCCTATCCTTTTTTTAAACAATAAGCCAATTAATGGTGCATATATTTATGAAATAAAACAGATCTTTCTCTATTCAATTATATTTTTAATTTAGAATAACATAAAAAATGATTTCAATACTTTTAATTTTAAATTTAAATCATATAAATGATATTTTTATGTTAACTGAATATTTTTCGGAAAAAATCTAAATTTTCATTCCTAGTGCTCTCCTTTTCGAACTCCTTGTATTAAATAAAAATATCTTTTCTAGATCGGCATTTGTGATGGACATAACACACATTCAGTCAATAATTTTTAATTTTAATGGGGGATATACTTCAAGTGAGCATGACAGAACTTCTAACCATTTTCTACTCAAGTTAAATTTCTTATCTTTCTGTTTCTTTTATTACAAGGAAAAATGTCATACATCGATAACTACATTTTCACACAATTCAGTCATTACAAATTCTATTGTGAGAAAAGTTCTCCCTAATTAATCTTGTCTTTCAAAACAGTACACTTAAAACAATTTTGTTCAGTGAAGTTAACCGACAGTTCCACAATGTATTCATACCAAATTTTAAAAACACATTTAACACTTGGAAATGTATCTTGTATTAAATTTTTCAGTATACACAAATATTTCCTGCTGTAGGAAAGATATAGTATGAGAGATGTGGTGTGCGGTTGTGAAAGAATGTTTTTGTACATGTAATATATTTTTGAAAATTTAAATATCACTGAAGCTGATTATATAACTGCAAATGAGCCTTATTTTAATGTGTGCTGGTATCAAAGTAAAACACTTTACAATATTAAACAGCCTATGGGTTTATACTCAATATCAAACTATTCGCAAAATGGCTTACAACTTCTATTCAAATTGTAAAGAAACTGAAATATAAATATATCTTACAGCAGTCAAAAATATTCATAATATGTAAGTATCCTGTTTCTCCGCTTATTTCTGTACATTTTAAAAACTGTAGCTGAATGCAATTTTTTATATTTATAAACGAGGCATAACAGCTCACACAGTCGTAAAAATGTCCTTATCATTTTTAAATATACTACTGTAAAACGTATATATGGATTGTAAGATCAGTTGTAAAAGCCTTAAAGCTTTTAGAGGAGCTAAAAACATGTAATTTGGGATTGATCAAATTTTTAATATAATACACAAATATACATGTTATTAAGCAAATACATTTGAAAAATCAAACTTCCTTCTGAAATAAACGTAATTGAAAGAAAAATGTTTAATTGCAAATGAGTGGAAATACATGTTTATCTAAGGGGTATCCCCAAAGTGAGGTAATCCTCAAACTTAAGACTCAAACTCAGTGGCACAACAATCCATGAGGGCCAGGAACTACTGTGCCCATCATAATACACATGACCATTGGACTGAGGTGCATGAACAGATGTCGATTTGGTGGTCTGTCTGAAGAGAGACCTTCAGTGTTTAAGACCCGAAGCAAGCTTGGTACTCATTTATCGACCCAATATAGCGGCGATGAAAGGCAGAGTCGACCTTGCGCAGCCCGTTAAAGAGAACTCAGACCTGTGGTGTGGAAGCACGATACACTACCACTCGATCTTATTCGGTGAAAAATAAAATTTAATGTTAGAATCTTATATAAATCCCTAATGAATGAGGGAGTCCAAACTTTTTTTTTTTTTTCATTTAAACTATTTAGACGGAAATGGTTAGTTATGAACATTTCACAAGTTGCATAAATTAAAATTAACCGTTATAGTTTACATAAATTTTTAAGGGTGCAAAAGGTGTATTTCGGCTGCAATTAATTTTAAAAGGAATACGGTTACGAAAAAGTAGTACAAATCTATCTAAAGTAGGGTTGGTTACCTTATATATTGTCAAACACATCAATGTATTGGAAGCCAATTCCACAATTCGTTGTTATAAAAATGTATGGAAAATTACAAGATTTATTTTTGCATTTGAAATTTATATATATATAATTTTTCCTGGGAACTTTAAAAGCTAGAGCGGCATCCATCAAAACCCGGTTCTCTCTCTGTTTTTCAGATCGCCCCTGACTAAGCCGGCTCTGCCATAGTAAGTGAAAATGCCGATATTTGTTTGTCAAGATCATTTTATAGCAAACTGCATTTTCATGTATTTTAGATGGTCTTTTTATATTTTCTACATCAATATCTTAATGTCTGAATTTAAAATTACATAAAATTCTTGACATTCGCATCAATGACCATGATAATTTTTATTAGTATATGAATGTGTCATCAAACGATTACATGACTAATATTAACATATTATTTTAACCATTTAATTAATATTAAGTATAACATAACGCGGACAAATTTTCTGAACTTTAAAATAAATATTTCGAAAACTGCTTTAGATATACTCAAAATTTTTCATTTCTACGCTTTAGCTTCTCAGTTTTGCTTCTATGTAAGAATTTATTGTAATTGTATATTCATCAATTTTTTAGTATATTTTTTGCTCTTAGCATGCGGTTTTCAACTGAATTGTATGAAATCTTCGAAATATATTAAATGAATGATTGAATATTAACGTCGCACTGTTCAGCTACACGAGGGCTTTTGGCGACGGACCACGTAATTTTGAACCATATTCAAGTGACGTGTACAACACCTGAGCTGGCACCCCCCTCTCCTAACTACCAAACCACACCAACGGGAGGATGTTTCAGCTGTCGACAGATTTAACGTGCATCGCTGCTCTACACGGCGGGTCTTTAGTGGTACTGGGCTCGAACTCGTGACAAAGCAAGCCACGTTCCGATACCTATACCACTCGGCTACCGCTGCCGAAATATATTAAAAGATACCTAAGAAGCTATATAATAAAATTTGAAATTTTTATTATACTCAAACAATTGCTAAAAGGTATGGTAAATAATTTTTAACTGCGCGATGCATTTTTTTTCGAAATTTCAAATGGAATTTCTAACATAAAATTTCTAGCTTTGTAAGGTCGAGATTTCAAAAAATATCCAGATTTTAATTACTTATTCAGTTAGCCTTTAAAAAAGATAAATGTTGAGGTATATATATATATTTTGTATAAATAGATATTTTTGAACAATATATAATTCGAATGTTTTTGAATAGCTCGAATTTAAAATTGATTTTTATGTTTATTTATATGCATAAATGTCTACTGTAAATGTTTCCGTATATTTTTGATTACCATTTATTCAAACATTCAAGTTATAAAAAAAATGTGTGAAAATCTTCATTCATGTTGTCTTTGATTTAAACTGAAGTTCAAGCACTTAAAATTCAAATATAATTCGGTGTATTTTAACAATATATAACTAGGCACCGTACGTAAACTTCCCTGAACACTTGGGCTTTGAAATCTAAAAAAAAAAAATTAATAGATCTTAATTAGTTTTTTTTTATTATTTTTATCACAGTGTAATGTTTCAAATGATTTGATGAAGTTTAAATTTATTCATTTTTAGTGGTTGGAAAATTGAAAAGGTTCCAAATTTTAGAGTTTGGTGTTTTATTAATTTTTTCGGTATCTTATAATAAAATAATCATGTTTCAAAAACTAAAATCTTTGATTAAAATAAGAAAAATGAAGCGAAAGAATATACTTAAAAAAAGATAATTTGTCTAACTATATAAAATAGCAGATTGGAAGGAAGTTTTATGGCTCGCAGGGAATTCCGTGTTTTGACCCTGGAGCAATCGTAAAAAATCGGGGGGAAATTTCTTTATACCCCACGAAGTGTTTGTTTGTTAGCTGGTATTTTAAAAGTTTTGAAAAGTCCCAACGCATAAGTAAAATATGTTTCAATTCCTTTTTGGTTTCACATTAATTTGAAACTGTAACAAGTTATACAAGTTGATGGATTATTGGAGTACCTGCTTCCCGCAGGGAAGCTCAAACTCCTTTCATGAAAAAACTGGGTGGTTACATGGGTTCAGCTTATCTCTTAGCCCTTTGCTGCATCATTATGAAAAATAGGTGTGTAACAAGTTGGGGCGTGTCAGTGCAATCTGCTATTTTATATAGTTAGACAAATTATTTTTTAAGCATATTCTTTCGCTTCATTTTTCTTATTTTAATCAAAGCTTTCAGTTTTTGAAACATGATTATTTTATTATAAGATGCCAAAAAAAAATTAATAAAACACCAAACTCTTTAGAATTTGAAATCTTTTCAACTTTCCAATCACTAAAAATGAATAAATTTAAACTTCATCAAATAATTTGAAACATTTTCTTACACTGATAAAAATAATAACAAAAAAAAACTAATTAAGATCTATTAAATTTTTTTTAGATTTCAAAGCCCAAGTGTTCAGGGAAGTTTACGTACGGTGCCTAGTTATATATTGTTAAAATACACCGAATTATATTTGAATTTTAAGTGCTTGAACTTCAGTTTACATCAAACACAACATGAATGAAGATTTTCCCACATTTTTTTTATAACTTGAATGTTTGCATAAATGGTAATCAAAATAAACGGAAACATTTACAGTAGACATTTATGCATATAAATAAACATAAAAATCAATTTTAAATTCGAGCTATTCAAAAACATTAGAATTATTCTTCAAAAATATCTATTTATGCAAAATATACCTCAACATTTCTTTTTTTAAAGGCTAACTGAATAAGTAATTAAAATCTGGATATTTTTTGAAATCTTGACCGTATAAGCCTAGAAATTTTATGTTAGAAATTCCATTTTAAATTTCGAAAAAAAAAATGCATCGCGCAGTTAAAAATTATTTACCATAAGTTTTAGCATTTGTTTGAGTATAATATAAATATTTCAAATTTTATTATATTTATTTCATTTTTTTATTTATTATATATTTATTATCTTTGTTATTTTTTAATATATTTCGAAGATTTCATACAATTCAGTTGAAAACTGCATGCTAAGAGCAAAGAATATACTAAAAAAAATCATGAATGTACAATTACAATATAAATTCTTACATAAAAGCAAAACTGAGAAGCTAAAGCGTAGGAATGAAAATTTTTGAGTATATCTGAAGTAGTTTTCGAAATATTTATTTTAAAGTTCAGAAAATTTGTGTGCGTTATGTTATATTTAATATTAATTAAATGATTAAAATAATATATGTTAATAATAGTCATGTAATCGTTTGAGGACACATTCATATACTAATAAAAGTTATAATGGTCATTGATGCGAATGTGAAGAATTTTATGTAATTTTAAATTCAGACATTAAGATATTGATGTAGAAAATATAAAACGACCTTCTAAAATACATGAAAAATGCAGTCTGCTATAAAATGATCTTGACAAACAAAATACGGCATTTTCACTTACTATGGTAGGGCCGGCTTAGTCAGGGGCGATCTGGAAAAACAGATAGGGAACCGCGGTTTTGATGGATGCCGCTCTAGCTTTTAAAGTTCTCAGGGAAAAAAATATATATATAAATTACAAATGCAAAAATAAGTCTTGTAATTTTCCATACATTTTTATAACAACGAATTGTGGAATTGGCTTCCAATACATTGTTGTGTTTGACAATATCTAAGGTAACCAACCCTACTTTAGATAGATTTGTACTACTTTTTCGTAACCGTATTCCTTTTAAAATTAATTCGTGCAGCCGAAATACACCTTTTGCACTCTTAAAAATTTATGTAAACTATAACGGTTAATTTTAATTAATGCAAGTTGTGAAATGTTCATAATTAACCATTTCCGTCTAAACAGTTTACATGAAAAAAAAAGTTTGGACTCCCTCATTTATTAGGGAATTATATAAGATTCTAACATTAAGTTTTATTTTTCACCGAATAGGATCGAGTGGTAGTGTATCGTGCTTCCACACCACAGGTCTGGGGTTGTATTAACGGGCTGGGCAAGGTCGACTCTGCCTTTCATCCCCGCTACATTGGGTCGATAAATGAGTACCAAGCTTGCTTGGAGTCTTAAACACTGAAGGTCTCTGTTCAGACAGACCACCAAATCGGGACATCTGTTCATGCACCTCAGCGCCCAATGGTCGCGTGTATTAGGATGGGCACAGTAGTTCCTGGCCCTCATGGATTGTTGTGCCACTAAGTTTAAGGATTGCCTCACTTTGGGGATACCCCTTAGATAAACATGTATTTCCACTCATTTGCAATTAAACATTTTTCTTTCAATTCCGTTTATTTCAGAAGGAAGTTTGATTTTTCGAATGCATTTGCTTAATAACATGTATATTTGTGTATTATATTGAACATTTTATCAATCCAACATTACATGTTTTTAGCTCCTCTAAAAGCTTTTAGGATTTTACAACTGATCTTACAATCCATATACGTTTTATAGTAGTATATTTAGAAATGATAGACATTTTTACGACTGTGTGAGCTTTTATGCCTCGTTTATAAATATAAAAAATTGCATTCAGCTACAGTTTTTAAAATGTACTGAAATAAGTGGAGGAATAGGATACTTTTTTTTTTTCTCTTACATATTATGAATATTTTTGACAGCACTAAGATATATTTATATTTCAGTTTCATTACAATTTGAGTAGAAGTTGCAAGCCATTTTGCGAATAGTTTGATATTGAGTATAAATCCATAGGCTGTTTAATATTGTTAAGTGTTTTATTTTGATACCAGCACACATTAAAATAAGGCTCATTTGCAGTTATATGATCAGCTTCAGTGATACTTGAATTTTCAAAAATAGTCTACACGTACGAAAACATTCTTTCACAACCACACACCACATCTCTCATACTATGTCTTCCCTACAGCAGGAAATATTTGTGTATACTCAAAAAATTTAATACAGGATACATTTCCAAGTGTTAAAATTGTTTTTAAAATTTGGTATAAATACATTGTGGAACTGTCGGTTAACTTTACTGAACAAAATTGTTTTAAGTGTACTGTTTTTTGAAAGACAAAATTAATTAGGGAGAACTTTTCTCACAATAGAATTAGTAATGACTGAATTGTGTGAAAATGTAGTGATCGATGTGTGACATTTTTCCTTGTAATAAAAGAAACAGAAAGATAAGAAATTTAACTTGAGTAGAAAATGGTTAGAAGTACTGTCATGCGCATTTGAAGAAGTATATCCCCCATTTCAGTTAAAAATTCTTGACTGAATGTATGTTATGTCCATCTAAATGCCGATGTAGAAAAGGAATTTTTATTTAATACAAGAATTTCGAAAAGGAGAATACGAGGAAGGAAAATTTAGATTTTTTCCGAAAAATATTCAGTTAACATAAAAATATATATTATTTGATTTTAATTAGAAGTATTGAAATCTCCTTTTTTTATGCTATTTTAAATTAAAAATATAATTGAATAGAGAAAGATCGGTTTTATTTCATAATTATAATCACAGTATGTATATCACCGTATGCACCATTTATTGGCTTTTTGTTTAAAAAATGAGATAGGGCCTTTGCTCTTTTTACCTCATTACTTTTTTAAAAAACAGGAAAGTGAGCGCGATTTCTTACTCTATATTCAAAAATGAATACAGGATGCTTTTTTCTGTTTCAAATCGCAATACCAAAAACATATATATATTTTTAATTTTTAAAAAATGACAAAAAAATAAATTTTGTTTGAAGAAAATATAATTATTTTTCAACTTTTTTAACATACTATTTATTTCATTTTATCCTTTTTTTACCCTTCATTTTGTTTTAATTTTACTGTGACTGAACATATAGGAGAAAGAAACACCGAATTCCACTACAGCTTTCATACAAGATTGTCCAAGGCAACTTAACAGCTAGCTGTAAACGATTGAGATCTCTTGGTTCTTACTTGACAAAGGAACCGAACTAGGTCATAAAATTGTCCCCGTTCGACCTCGCAAGTTTTAAAAGGGGGAAAGAAAAGAAGTCAGTTGCATTTTTAAAGTGAACTTCAAAATAAGAGTAAACGCTTTCGGAATAACTTTTCAGGAGGAAGGTAACCACTTAGAGGGTTAAAGTCAAGAAAAATATCTTTGCAATTGTGGTACCACAATCGTAATAAATATATTAAAGCTAATAAACTGAAGGAAAAAAATCCCTCGTAAATAGGAAGAATCGACGAATACGGAATTTGAAGCGACAAAGACCATTATTGTGGATTAGAAAGACTCACACACACACACAGTGGCGCACACAATAAAGGGATGGGGGATCCGAACCTCCAAAGCCCTTGATTTCCTTGTAAAATTTAATTAAGTATTTGTTATTAATGATTAATTTTATTAATCAATGCTAATTATTTATTCAATAATTAGTTTTTTACTGTGTTTTGTTCCCGAAAATCGACAAAATCAAAAGGAGCATGATACAAGAATGGTGAACTTTCAACCCCAGACCCCCCACCTGAAAAATTCCTGTATGCGCCACTGGAAAGACTACATACCATATCTGAGTGGTTATAGCCATGTTCTCATGATCGGTGTTATTTTAATGGAGTCTGTGCTGTTGATGACCAACGTGGCCTCGTTAGCCTAGTGGTAAAGGTAACGAACTCGTAGTCATCGTGTCAGGAGATCGAGCCTAGCTCCGGTGAAGACCCGCCGTGTAGAGGGACGATGCACGTTAAATCTGTTGATTCTCTAACGTCCTCCCGTTGGCGTAATTTGTAAGTTAGGAGAGGGGGTGCCACATCAGGTGTCGTCCTCGTCGTTTGACCATGGTTCAAAGTTACAATACCCGTCGCCAAAAGCCCTCAAGTAGCTGAATAGTGTTAACGTTTATTTTTATGATGATTCAATCGTGGTTCGAAGCCCTTTCTTTCTTTGCTAGTGGTTCAAAGTTACTAAACTCATCAGATGTAATTTTGCCCCTGCCTCTTCCGCTGCTTTTTTGCTGAGGTGTTTTTTTTTTTTTTAAAAATAATTTTAATGTGTGTACGTGACATGTATATTATATATTTGTTTATTGTATTGTATTTTCTTGTTCATAAATATTTTTTGTATCATTTCCTGTCTTTCTTCCTGCTTTAAAAAAGTTTATAGTAGCAAGTAAGGAGTATGAAGAGGTGTTCGTAAAAGAATTATTACACAGAATAGTAAGCGGAAGAGAAAAGGAAATTAAACGCCAAGAGAGAGAAGATGAGTTAAAGCGCCAAGAGAGAGA
Source organism: Trichonephila clavipes (assembly GCA_019973935.1). Classification (NCBI taxonomy): domain Eukaryota; kingdom Metazoa; phylum Arthropoda; class Arachnida; order Araneae; family Nephilidae; genus Trichonephila; species Trichonephila clavipes. The sequence continues at coordinate 8,256 of BMAU01005881.1, read as the reverse complement.
TGAATTAAAGCGCCAAGAGAGAGAAGATGAAATAAAGCGCCAAGAAAGAGAAGATGAATTAAAGTGCCAAGAGAGAGAAGATGAATTAGAGAAGTTGAAGATAGAAGCCTTGATGATGAGTAATGGTTTTAGGAGAGAGAGAGGAATTCTCAGAGTGAAGGAATACAAGAACACGTACCAGTTGGATTGCAAAAATTAATGCGTACTTTTGACCCCAAAGAAGGTGATATAAGTTTTTACCTAATACTGTTTGAAAGAAAAGCACGAAGAGTCCATATTAAGGAAGACGATTGGGTAACGAATCTTGTTGGACTATTGCCGTTAGAAATGGCGAATTTGATCGCCAGAGAACCAGAAGAAAAGGCAAATGATTATGAACATATAAAAGATATGTTGTTAAAAAGATTTAAATTGAGCCCAGAAGCATTTAAAGTAAAATTTAAGAGTCATTGTAAATCGGCCGAAAACACTTGGCGAGATTTTGGATTTGAGTTGGCGAACTATTTTAATGAGTGGATTTTGGGACTAAAAATCTACGATTTTGACAGGCTGAAACAACTTGTCATTGTAGAGCAGATGAAGGAACAGGTTTCCAGGGATATACAGCAACATTTTATTGATGACTGGAGTAGAATTGTTACAGTTGACGATCTTACTGAGAAGTTAGATGATTATGAAAACGCAAGGCAATATAACCAGGTCACTAAATCTACTTTGTCTCAACTGTATAGAAATTCCTATCGGGAAAAACCTAGCATGTGCAATAGAAGATGTCACACATTTGGTGACGGATATATACAAGAATTAAACAACCGCAGTGGATATGATAAGCGAAATTTTTTCCAAAAATCAGTTACATGTTTCAATTGTGGACGAGTGGGACATTTTGCGAGATTTTGCAGGGATAAGAAAGACGGGAGAGGAAAGACCGAGAGTAAAGTTGCTGAGGTAAAGGTATCTGAGGTGCAAGTGGCAGAAGACAAAGTAGTTGAGGATGAAAGCAAAGTAGTCACAGCGAGATTCAAGGGCGAAGTTGTAAGAGAAAATAACAAATGCAGCGCAGTTCAACTAAAAATGTCTGGTCTTAAAATAGTAAAAATTTCGTATGGTGGAACAGAATATGAAGCTGTAGGGGATTCAGGAGTGTAGTGGGAAAGAAAGTAGATTACAAAGGACATATAATGCTGCAACCCGCATTTAGTGATTGTTTAAAGGCTGAACTAAAACAAGTGGATATTGGTTTGGTAACGAATGGGTATATTACGCCGGTAATTAAAACGGTGGTGGCAACTGTGGATGGGCTGAATACTGACATATTATTGGATACTGAAACTTATGAAGCATTATTAGAACAAGAAAGAATATACAGTCCCAGATTTACAGCCGCTATGAACTTAAGATCAGATTCCTCCAAAAAATCGTTAGATGAGACTTTAAATACTGAAGAGGAAGAACAAGAGCCAACTATAACAGAATATGATGAAGAGAATGGAAATAACACAGAAAAATTCAAGAAACAGCAACAGATTTGTGATACTCTTCAGGAAGCATTAATTTTGCTAGGCGAAACAAAGGAGGATATGTGAGAGAAAATGATATCCTGTACCATGAAGAGCTATTGGGTGGAAATAGGATAAAACAGCTAGTAATTCCTGAAATGAGGAAGGGGGAAATACTAGAAATTGCGCATGAATCAGTGTTCGGAGCACATTTAGGAGCTCATAAAACCATTCAGAAAATCAAATTTTTGTTTTACTGGCCAGGAATGGTAAATGAGATTAAAGCATATTGTAGTTCCTGTCATGGTTGTCAGCTTAGAGAAGCAATTCGTTCGGTTGACAAAATTCCGATAACACCTGGACAAGATAACACCAAGGGCATAAATACATACTTTGTTTGATGGACCAGCATTCTAGATGGCCGGAAGCAATCCCACTCAAGTCACTAACGGCTAAGAGTACGTGTGAAGCACTGCTCGAGAAATATTCAGTAGAACAGGAATTCCAGAAGTGATCGTAATGGACAATGCAACAAATTTTACGGCCAGTTTAACGCAAGAGTTTTTGAAGATTTTAGGAGCTTGTCCGCGTTTTTCAACACCATACCATCCAGAAGGAAACGGGTTAAATGAGAGATGAAACCAAACTCTCAAGAACATTTTGCACCACATTATCAGAGAAGAAGGAAGAAGTTGGCATAGGCATATACCGTTTTTACTATGGCCTTATCGTGAAGTTCCAAACGCAACTACCGGTACACCATCTTTTGTACTAATGTATGGAAGAGATCTGAAAGTACCCTTGTCTATACTGAAGTCAATTTGGACTGGGAACACGTTTTTACCTCCGAATATGAAGGGATCAGTAGAGAGTTATTTTAAAAAGCCAAAAGAAAAGTTCGAAGTAGCAACCCATAAAGCAAAGTTAACAAGTGACGTGCAACAAGGTAGCTACGCTAAATATTACAACAGGCAAAAGAAACATCGAGAATTTGCACCAGGAGATCAAGTGCTTATTTTGATACATGATTCGACGAATAAGCTATATGCTAGATGGACAGGTCCAGTTAAAGTTGTTAAAAGAGTAAAACCGAATTCATATTATTTGCAGATAGCTGGAGGTAATTTGAGATTGCTACATGTTAACAAGATCAGAGAATACAGAGCGAGAGTTCAAACGGTTGGAGTTGTTTATGATATTGATGATGAATTCGGTGAGATATATGAAACGCCTACAGTGTTTCTGCAGCTGAGAAGAATGACGAAGCATTGGACAAAGTGACGTTAGATTATCTATCTAAGAAGCAACAAACTCAACTAAAAGATCTTTTACATCGACACAGTATGTTGTTTTCTGGAAAAATAAAAAGAGCTAAAGTTTGGGAACATGTGATAAAACTGAAGAATGAGGAGGAGACGATGAAACCCAAAACTTATAAGATACCAGAAAACTTAAAGAGAAAAGTAGACGTGCAGATAGACGAATCGTTAAAGTTAGGGCTGATTGAACCTGTTGTAAGTGGCCCCGTGGTATGTGTTCATAAGAAGGATGGAACAATTCGGTTATGCATAGATTTCAGAAGCTTGAATGCTCTTACCGTACCGGACGCATATCCAATGCAGAATATAATGGAGTTGAATTTTTTAGTAGAGAAGAAAAAATTCATTACTGTACTAGATATGGTGAAAGGATATTGGTCTATATCAATGGAAGACAGCAGCAAACATCTAACAGCCTTCCGAACTCATCTCGAGGACAGTACCAATGGAATGTGTTACCATTTGGGTTAAGAAACGCTGCTGCAACCTACCAGAGAGCCATGTCTAAAGTGGTTCAAACTATATCTGATTCTGCATGTGCGTATATCGATGATTTAGCAATATTCTCTGATACGTGGGAAGAACATTTAAATCATCTAGAAGTTTTCAAAAGATTGGAGCATTTTAATTTCTCAGTGAATATAGGAAAGTGTGAGTTTGCAAGACAAAAAGTTAAATACTTAGGACATGTCATTGGTTCAGGTAGGCATTCCCCTGACAAAGAAAGAAAAAAAGCGATTCAGAACTTACAGGCACCAACGACCAAGAAACAACTGAGAAGTGCTTTCGGATTGTGCAATTTTTATAGACAGTATATTCCGAACTTTGCAAAAATTGCTCTACCATTGACGGAGCTCACTAAAAAGAAAGTCCCTAATGAGATTCCATAGAGCAAGGAGGCTGAAAAAGCTTTCCAGGAGTTGAAGACAGCACTATGTGGAATTACAGAGTGCAGGTCCCAGACATAGAGAAACCGTACTACGTGCATACGGATACTTCTCAGACGGCGGTCGGATGCTGTCTAGGTCAATTGGATGGAGAAGACAACATTCATCCCATAGCTTTCGGGAGCCAGAAACTGAACTGAAGCCAACAAAAGTGGTCAACAATTGAAAGGGAAACGTATGCTATTATTTCGGCTCTAAAAAGATTTGAAACTTTACTGTGTGGAGCAAAGATTTTCTTACTAACCAATCATAATCCTCTAGTATTCCTCACTAGCGCTGCACCCCAATGTCCGAGATTGCAGAGGTGGGCGTTGGCCATTCAACGCCATGACATTGAAGCAAGCCACATGAAAAAATCTAAACTAGTTAATGCAGAGGCGCTATCCAGACTGCAAATGTAAACTAATTAAATAAGAACTTTAAGAAGGATTTAAGATTCATTTAGTTTTTATACATTTCTTAGCTTTATTGTTAGATGATTAAGTTAAGAAGAATATTTGTGTGTAAAATTTAATGTTGAGTATTTTTATGTAAATGTATAATATTAAGGTAGTGACTAAACAGTGTTTCATTTTGGGTGTAACGTGTGGCCCTTAGATTGTTTTAGCCATATTTGATCTTTGGATCTAATATGAAACTCGGGGGGAAGATGTCAGGGTTACACAGCAATGTTATTAAATTACTCGTTTTTGCGATCACGAGATAATATTTTGAACGAGATACTTTTGTATTTTGTCTTTGGCAACGAGCCAAAAAATGTTGATGGAATTCGCTTGAAATAAAATGTTGAATTTGTGCTGTTCTTATGAAATTTTCGTTTTTGAGTATAAATTGAGTTCACGACTGACATACCTTTTCTGTGGGAGTTATATAAGTAGAACCTTTTTCTTAGAATAAAAATTATGTAAATTCATTCTCTATTTTGTGAGTGGTATGTACAGATGTATATGTGGGTTTGTTGAAAATATAAGTTCAAATGATTTCCTAATTTTAATACTGGAAAATATACTTTATTAGGATATCCTACTCTGTATATAGTTATCAATTCTAGATACATTAAACATAATTAAACTGGTGCCCGATACAAAAGAAAGCGACTCGAAAAACAAGTCCACCTTGAAAAACAAGCTGGAAGTTTAAATTACTTGCAAGGACCTAGATAAAAGGCAGACGGCATAGAATCGGAATCTGATTTAGACTTTCATGAAGAGGATGTTGCAGTTAAAATAAACAGAACCGATCGTGGCACTGTTTTCATCAACTTTTTGTTGGGCCATACTATTAGAATATATAAAGGGCATAACTTTAAAACTTCTAAGTGCAACTCGTCGGGAAAGCCGAATAGAGGCGATAAAACCCTTAAGGTATGAATTAGGAGGCACTATGATGCTCTGTTTGGCGTTTATAATAATTCTGAAATTGACACCTCTATAAAAATTGAGGCATCTGGATTATTAAATTCTATTAAACAATTTAAGTTCTTATGCTCCATCACTAGTTGGTATAAATTGCATAAATCCGATAAACAAGCTATTGTGAACAAAAGATTACAATCTACCATCCGCTATGGAACTGTTAAGATATTGTATGGATTTTTTTTACTGATCTTCGATCGGATGGAGCTTTCGCCGAAATGTTCTGTGGTGCAAAAGAACTGGCCGACGAGATTGATATCCCTGCTAATTTTGAGGTCACGCTGCCACGTCACAGCGTTCACCGCCAAAATGTTAATTTTGATTTTGAAGCACGAGATGATCCGGTGGAAGGTCCTAAATTAAAATTCAAGTTAGAGTTTTATTTTTTTTACAATTGACCAAGCAATTAATGCCTTGGAATGCAGATTTAATATAATGAGTACCTCTAGTAATTGTTTTAAATTTTTATGTAATATATATGATTTAAAAGATACCCCTAAAATTTAATAATTAGAAACTGTAAAAATCTAAAAATGATGTTGATAGATGGAGAATCAGTAGATATAAATGCTCTTCATCTAAGAGATGAGATAATGTCAGCTTCAGCATTAGTAGGAAAAAAAGAAAACCCAATAGAAGTTTTAAACTTTATTTTAGTTTTAGAATTTGCCCCAAATCTTGCCATCGTATTAAGAATTTTACTTTGTTTGCCAATAAGTTTAGCAAGCGGAGAGAGGGTTTTCTCAAAATTAAAATTAATTAAAAATTTCTTACGGTCTACAATTCTTCAAGACAGATTAAATGGTTTAGCTACATTGGCTATCGAACATGAAATAGCTGAACAAATTGATTTAAAAGAATTAATCAGAAAGTTTTCAGAGTTAAAAGTCAGAAAAAACACTTCTAATTTTTTTAATTCTGTTATTTGTTTTAATTTTTAATAAATATTTATGCGTAAACTGTTATGTTGCTTTTTCTTTGCAAGAATTATTCAAGTGTATTTATGAACAACTTATATACTTCCTAAAAATATTTTTATACGTTGTGGAGAGGGGCGGCATTTTTCATTTTTGTCCGGGGCGGCAGAACTGCTAGAGCCGGCCCTGCACGCCCTCTTCCCGTTATTCAATTTTCATGCCTTAACCTAAGTAGTTTGTTTGTAGTTTGTTTTGCAGAGAAGATAGATGTGTGATATGCTAAAATAACAATATGTAAAAGTTATGAGAATATCGATGACAATTTTTGAAAATTCAATTTAAGTTTCAGTTTGAAACTTATTCGTTTTTTTTTCGCATTTAATATTAAATAGTCGCGATAACAAATTAATAGTTTAACGCATTCATAGATTATAAAAAATAAAGGTATAAATGACATTGTTGGGAATAATAAGTTTTTATAGTTTTGAATTCAGACTTCTTTGCAGGAGTGTAGACTATTAAAAGGCTGATGTAGAAGTTAGAAAACTAATATTTAAAATATATGGAAAACAATATCTACAATTCCATGATCTTGACGAGCAGAAGACGGCATTTTTACTTAGTAGGGCAGAGTAAGCATAAGGTAGGAGCTTGTGGAGTAAACAATCAGGCCTCTGCAGTTTTGGCAGGTAATGAACTCCCATTTGTTGCTTTCTCTCTCTCTCTCTCTCAGTAAGGAATATAAAAATAACAAATACAAAAATAAGTCATGTAAAATTTTATATATTTTAATAACAATGAATTGTGAACTTAATTTCCAAATCATTGTCACGAGTTGGCAGTAACTACGGTACTCTATCGACCGTACTTCTTATATATATATACACTGCTGGACAATTGCTAAGGGCGGATAACACTATCATCCATAGCAACCACAAAATGAAAGGAAGCAAAATGTGGAATATTAGTAAGAAGAAGTATGAGTATGCAAATTTTTTTTCATGTCTGTTCATCACGTGATAGCGTTCATAAGGGCTTTAAAGGTTTTGACGCGTGTGGACAGTTGTTGTTTCAAGTCAAAGTTTTACAGGAAAGATTTAATAGACGAACTTAAAATTTTTGGCATGTTTTCCCGATATCACATAGATGATTTTATGCGTGGCCGCATTATTGGAAAGATCAAAGAAGGGCGAAAAATAACAGATGTTGCCAGGGAGTTCAACATCGCTCACAGCGTTGTTTCACGGCTGTGAAAGTCATTTAAAACTACTGGAATGTGTGTAGTAGACGGCACGGGGGAGGTCGTGTTAGAAGTAGGACGCCTGCAGAAGACAGATATATCGTCCTATCAGCAAAAAGGAACAGGCGCACCACAGCTCAGCAGGTGGCAAATCAGTTTCTTGCTGCCTCAGGAAAGCAGATCTCCCGAAAAACTGTTGCCAGACGTTTGAGGGGAGGAGGACTATACGCACGCAGACCTATTGTGTGTGTCCCATTGACCAGACAGCACCGTACTGCCCGTTTGCAATGGTGTCGTAAGCATCACAATTGGACTGAACAGGACTGGGCATGTGTACTATTCTCAGATGAAAGTAGGTTCAGTCTGTCATCGGATTGTAGACGCCAACTGATCTGGCGCGAGAGTGCTACTGCTTATCATCCAGAAAATATCCAGGAAAAGGACCGATATCCGACATGCAGAATCATGGTGGGGGCCGGCATCATAATCAATGGCCGCACGCGCCTACATGTGGTTGCGAATGGGACTATGACGGGCCAACGATACATTGATGAAGTTCTACTTCCTTATGTTCGTCTTTTCTGTGGTGTTGTCGGTGATAAATTTGTTTTTATGGACGACAACGCAACATGTCATCGAACACTCGCTGTTCAGTATTGTCTAGACAGCGAGGGTATTCAACGTCTCGTATGGCCAGCGCGTTCTCCAGATGTAAGCCCCATTGAAAATGTGTGGGATGCTTTGGGGAGGCAAGTTGCTGGTCGAAACGATCCTCATCCGTGCACTCACAGAGGAATGGGATAAATTGCCTTCAACAGCTGCTGGATAATGTTGTGCAAAGTATGGTACGACGTGTGGAATGTTGCATCACACTCCACGTTGGACATATCCCGTACTGATACCTTTCTTTAAGGTGCTT
>BMAU01005880.1:5000-62136 GCA_019973935.1 Trichonephila clavipes | reverse complement strand
ATTGCTAACGCCTATTCAGATCTAGATACTTAAAAATTTAACAAAGGTGTTTTTTCTTTCTTTTTTTGTTTAGCTGATATATGCAAAAAGTTTTTTTATTTAATTTGAAATTTACGTAAAATTAACTCATTAAAAACTTCTTTATCCTTCAATCTGTGTTTAATTTTTCAGTTCACCCGTGCGAAGAACTGGTATAACAGCTAGTTTAGTATAATTCTTTCTAATCATGTTTCGTGGAGCTAGAAAGGAAGAATTAATATTACTTGTGGATGAATTGGGTGAGAAAATAACCCCCAAAATGAAAATGTTAGATTTAAAACATTTAACTTTAGATAGCGACAAGTATAAAAACAATAAAGAGTTATGGATGACTATTTAGATTCGATTATTTCAGACAGAAAATCGAAGGAAGAGCAAGCGCGTTTAACTGCAGAATCACGGCTTGAGTTTGAAAAAATAAATTTGGAAAAAGTTAAATTGGAAATAAAACTGGGAAAAATAAATTTAGAAAGGGAAAAATTGGAAAGTCAAAGGGATAGCAATGAGTTGCAGCGTACAAATCCCGAAACAAAGCAAACTTCGATAGAAAATTTTATTCTAAGTGTTCGTACGTTAACTCTTCCGATTCCTTAAAAACAAGAGGGGTGGAATTTATTTTTCTCTTCTTTAGAACGTTCATTTAAAACCAAAAATGTGCCGGATGAATTTAAAGGAGAGATTCTTTTAAATCTGCTAGGAGAAAAGGCCAAAAATATTTTAGTTTATGTAAAAGATGAAGAAATAAGCGACTATGATAAATTAAAAAGTTTAGTTTTAAGAGAATTTGAGCCAACACCTTTAATTTGCTTGCAAAATTTTCAAAAAGCGAAACGAATACCAAATGAAACGCATGTTCAGTTTGCATCTCGTTTGTTAACTAATTGGGATTAATACTGTAATTTGAGAAATGTAAATGATTTTAATTCTTTAAAGGAGTTAATTGTCAGCAATAAATTATATGAAACGTTAGATAACGAAACTGCCGTTTATATAAATAAAAAACAGGAGCAAAATTGGTTCAAACCAATTCAAATGGGAAAAGAATAGGACATGTTTTATGCTTGCAAAGGAAAATAATTTTCGGAGTTTACACATGGAGCATGTCACAATCAGAATGGCTCACGAAAGGATTTTAAATATATCCCTCCTAAATCGAGACGGGAAGTAATAAATCTCAATTCGAAAGAAAACAAATTTAATAACTCAAAACAAAGTAGGTTAAATAAAAAAATAGAATGTTGCATTTGCGGTGATAACCATTTAGCTCGAGACTGTAATAAAAAGTATTCTAAACTAGCTGCATGGCCCGACGTTGCTCGGGCTTTCTCTACTTTTATAAAAATGTTCCCTTTCCTTCATAAAATCAGCACATCTAATACTCTTTTTCAAAATGACTTATACCTCACCCCCTTCCTCCGCTTAGCCCGGCGTTGCTCGGCCTTTTTCCGAGTGTATAACTTAAAATTCGCTGTTCGAAATTTTTTTGCTTCTTTTCTGTCAGACAGGTTTATTTCCCCCCGGCGTTGCTTGAACATGTTTAAATGCATAACACATTGTCATGGAAATTCCCCTTCCCCTCTCGCTATGATATCTCTTGAGTAAGTGAACAGTGGGACCTTAATATTCACTCACTCACTTTGCAACTTTTTAGGACCCGAAAACGAAAATGTACCTTTTTAAAAAATTTATTATTTTTATTTTACAAATGCCAGGCCATTGACCACCAGGTCATTAGGCAACGGGCTCTCCAATACCTTTTTACAATGCAGTTAAGATCATTCAGTGCAGAGCACTCGTCCAAATGAGCGGCAGTCATGTCTTGTCCAGTGTCACACAAAACGCAGATAGGTGAAGTCACTAAATAAAAACGAAACAGATGAGCACAAAGGCAGTCATGTCCGGTTAAAAGTCTAAATTTAGCCACAGCAGCAGCACGAGGAGAACTTGGAATACCGTGATTTCTTACATAGTGTACCCAAGGCTTATCACGAGCAACACGAGAAGCTGTAAGGCGAAATGATTCCCTAAAAATCCTTTTAATTTCCAGTTTGGCAGAATGAAGTGTCAGGTCTCTGCGAAAGTTCTGAAGGATACCCGTTCCCTTTTTTGCCAAAAAGTCTGCCCTCTCATTTCCCCAAAGACCACAGTGGGATGATACCCATTGAAAGACGATCTTTCCTTTTATCTTTCCCAGGAGTTCTCTACAGTTCTGCACACGTAAACAATTATTCTCATTATAGTTGGACAAAGCCTGAAGGGCAGAAGTAGAATCTGAAAGAATTACAGCTCTTTCAATGGGGGGAAGACGAACAACAAGTTGCTGAAGGGCTATATGTATAGCTTCAAGTAGTCTTTAAAAATAGTTGTACGTTCAGAAAAGTAGAAATTTTTATCATTACAAAATTTCACAGCTGTATTAAATGTTGAATTAAAATTGTGAGCATTTTTTGAAATGTTCGAAGAACGGAAAAAAAGTTTAATGCAATTATTTTTATAAATGAGAAGAAGTTATAAAAACTTTGAATTTGATAAGTAGTTATTAAATATTTAAAATTTGAGTATATTTTAATTGATGCAACATATTTAAAAAATAAAATACTATAAAGAATTAAAATTTATTTAAGTAATTCTCAGCTGAATAAAAATGTTACTTTGTCTTCTATTTTTTTTAAAATATTAAAACTACCTTTTTTACTAATTATAATACTTATTATTGCACTTTCTTGAAAGGTTTAGAATTATGCATTGACAGACTTGTAAAACCTTCGATATACATCCAGTATCAATTTTACTGTAGTTTTGTTATACAGATGGGTGACAAAATAATACGAACACCCGTGAAAAAGGCATGGCCCATTTCAAAGACGCACAACGCACATGTCAGTTAGCATTGCAGTCTGCTGCCTAGCGGATTCGAAAGGTAAAGTATCAGTCGCTCAACAGCTGCGATAGGTGTTGCACGCGTCAATTGTAATTTCTGAAAAACGCAATAATGACGGACCTGTCAGAGTTCGAAAAAGGTATGATTGTTGAATGAGGTGCGCTGGTTGCTCGGTGACGGAAACAGCCATTTATATTTGGGGCGTGCAAGGAGTACTGTATCTGCCGTTATGACAGCATATAAGAAATGCGGGAATGTGACGTCTGGCAAGCACAACAGTGGATGGAAAAGAAAGCTTACCGACAGGGATAAAAGAGTCTTAACCCGCATAGTGGCTCGAAAGCGCAAGCAATCTTCGTAACCCTATTTCAGCAAGAACCGTCCAAAGGGAACTTCATGTTTCGAACTTGTATGGAAGAGTTGGAATTCGTAAACCATTGGTAACAGCACGTCATGCTTTACAACGACGCCAGTGGTGTAGAACACACAGATAGTGGACCCCACAACAGTGGCAACAAGTCATCTGGTCAGATGAATCGACGTTCACCCTATTCCAAACCACCAGACGCGTTTATGTGTGGAGAACGCCCAAAGAAGCTTTTGCTCCTGAATGCATCGTGTCGACTGTTAAGCATGGAGGTGGGTCCCTTATGGTATGGAGGGCGATATCTTGGCGTGGTCTTGGGCCACTTGTTACTCTTCATGGCAAGATTAAAGCTGCCCACTATGTCAATATCCTGGGGGATCAGGTGCATCCATTTGTCCAGACTTCATTTCCCGGAGAATGCCCACTTTATCAAGACGACAACGCTCCTATCCACACTGCTAAAATCGTTCAAGAATGGTTTTCAGAGCATGAAAGGGAAGTAGGTCATCTTGATTGGCCCCCTCAGTCACCTAATGTAAATATTATTGAACATTTGTGGGGAAATTTGGAGTCAAAACTACGTGCTCGATTCCCTCCACCATCTACGCTTTCGGCATTAGAGACCGCTCTCCACGAAGAATGGCTTCATATTCCCTTACAAGTTGTTCATAACCTCTATGTGTCCATCCCACGTCGCATACAGTCTGTAATTCAGTCAAAGGGGGGGGGTTCAACTCCCTATTAATAAAGCTTTTCTCCTCTTTTACAGGTGTTCGTATTATTTTGTCACCCATCTGTAGGTTTATAATATTCCTAACTATCCACACCGTTCTTCCAGTTTAGTGAAATGGGTGTCCTACACTTGGCCTTTTTCAACTAAGTTTGTTTTGTATTTCGATCTTATCTTTTGAACTGTAAATTTGTTTTAATATTTTTTTATCCACTACAAATAGTATTTAAATTTTAAATTATCGCCTTGCTTAATGGAAACTATTATTACAACTTTGCATTCAAATGGGAGAATAGATTTTACGTTGAATTTAAGACATTTATTGATTGTGAGGTCCTCTTTCTTTCTGTTAATATTTAACTTACAAAATAATTTCACTAACGTCATTCAAACTATCAAATATCGTTTTTTCTCACGTTGTGTGAATCGAAAAGTACACCGAATCTTCGAATTCTCTGTAAGCGACCTTAAATTATCATAACTGAAAACTATATAGCACGATTTAAGAAACAGTGAAAAGCTTTTTCTGAAAAACGGCGTAAATCAATCTTGGTTCAAAATGCTTTCTTTTTCAGGTTGACTGATTCGAGACGTATTCGTTTTTGCAACGATTTTTATAGAATAATTTTCTGTGTTTTATCTTTAGAATTTCAGCGAATTTTTACTTTAATTAATATTGCGCAGTCCTTAAATATTAAGATTTAAAAATTGGAGAACGTAGCATACTCGAACTTTTCTAAAATCATAAGCAAATAAACAATGTTATTTTTTCGATTAAAATAGTATAAATAATTTATATCTGGAAGTGCAATACGTTAATATTACTTTTTGTTGTATTTTTCTAATGTTAAAATTGTAATCAGCCTCACACACTCTACCTGTTCAAACTTTCGCAGTTCCTGGCGCCAAATGCAAAGGTTAGCTTCACACATAAAAGATAGATATTTGCTGTCGCGGGCTTTTTTGCAGATGGCAGAATTTTTTCCTACTTACTTGACAATTATTGTTTTTTTTTGACACTTCATACAATATCTATAAATTATAGCCTATGTGTTATTCTGATGTATAAGCTATACTATTGTAAAGTTTCATTAAAATTCTGTCAGTTGTTTTTGCGTGAAAAACTCCCAAACTTTCACGTTTATAATATATATTAGGATTAAAAAATGAGAAAAAAAGAGACTTTTCAAGTGCAATATGTGTACAACCTAAAGTTGACATTGAACCTTTGAAATATGTAATTGTTTATATTAACGGGAAATCAATAAATTGTGTTTTGTATAGCGGAACCCAGATTTTTATATGTAATTCCGATACCTTTCCAGATAATTGTAATGATGAATTCGGAAAAATTACTTTAAGCTCTGCATTCGGAGAGAATGTGGAAGCAAAACTAATTAAAATCGCTATAGCTCTCGATAATAATTCTTTGAATCATCCAATGGATTGCTTGGTAGCAATCACAGATAAATTAAATGCTGAGGCTTTAATACCTCTTGCTTTATATGAGCCTTTGTGTTTAATAAGTGACAAAAATAATGAAAAGGAAAATGAGATTTTTGCCGAATCGGCTGATTACGGCTATTACGTTTTCAAATGATGAAAATGAAGCAGAGTATGGAAAAGATATATTTTATGTTGAAAGTGACTCAGATAATATAAATTTTAATTCGGATTACAATAAAATGAAAGATGAGCAGAATAATTGTGATTCTCTTGAAAAGGTCGTGCAGAGTTAAAATTAAACAAAGGACATTTTTTATTAATTGATGGATTAATTTATCACTGGGATAGAATTCTAAATGAACCAGTTATGCAATTAGTTTTACCGCGTTGCAGAATAGATAAGGTAATGAAACTAGCCCATGAGTCAGTTTTTGGAGGTCATATGGGGGTTAAGAAAACAAAAGAGAGGATAAAATATAATTTCTTTTGGCCAAATATGTCTGCTGAAATTGCTGAATTCGTCCAGACATGCAAAGGGTGTCAGCTTCGGGAGCCTGAGAAAATTGGAGATAGAGCTCCCATTATACCTATTGTCCGTCCTGAGCTTCCCTTTGAGATTGTTAACATAGATGTGATCGGACCTATTCAACCGCCATCTGGTAAATACGTTCTTTGTATGACAGATCAACCTACACGTTGGCCTGAAGCAGTACCATTTAGATCCTTAACAGCCAAAACTGCATGTGACACTCTATTACAAATACTCTCGAGGACTGGAATTCCGAGTATAATTGCCAGTGATCAAGGCACAAACTTCAAGTCGGCTTTAACCCAAAAATTTACGAAAAGGATTGGATCTAGTCCTAGGTTTTCCTGTCCTGGCTACCCGGCCAGCAACGGACTAGTTGAAAGATGGAATAAGGTATTGAAGGATATGATTCATCACGTTATTCGTGAAGATCCAAGAAGCTAGGATCTACAATTACCTTTTCTGTTGTTTGCATACCGTAAAGTACCGGACACTACCACTGATGTATCACCATTTAGGTTACTTTATGGCAGAGAAGCTCGAGGGCCGTTGGCTATTCTTAAATCATCCTGGGCAGGTGAAATACATCTTCCAACGAACATTTCCCAGTCAGCTGCTGATTACCTTCAGGAAATGAAGATAAATATGGAAAGGGCTGCTAAGAGTGCCTCTTTAACTACTGTTCAGAAACAAAAGGCTTATGAAGATTACTTCAACAAGAAGTCATCTGTGAAGAGTTTTAGCATAGGAGAACAAGTTGTTTTGCTGATACCAGATTCTAGTAATAAGATCTATGCGAGACTGGACCTGGAGAGATAATTCAACACCATCCACCCCATTCATATAAAGTTAAACTGCCCGACGGTACTGTAAGACATGTTCACGTGAATAAGATCAGGAAGTATCATCCTCGTACACTTGCAGTTGGGGTTATTTTTGAAGATGACCACGAATTCGGAGAAATCCATCCCACTCCTAATTTATCAAGGTTCACATCTGAAAGAGTTCTTCATGAAATCGATCTGAATCATCTGAAGGAGTGTGAGAGGGAACAAGTGCTAGAGCAATTCTTCTAAAACACCAAACACTATTCACAAGTGATGTGAAAGTTGCCAAAGTAGGGACTCATCGAATTCGCTTAAAGCCGAACATTGAACGTAAAAAGCCGTTCGTATATCGCATCCCAGAGTCCTTGAAGATTAAAGTTGATGAGCAGATAGAGGAGCTCTTACGACTTGATTTAATTGAAGAATCTGGCGCAGAAATAGCTTATCCAATTGTTTGTGTTAACAAGAAATATGGTACCCTATACGACTTTGCGTTGACTTCAGAGCTCTTAACTCGGAGATTGTGTCTGAGGATTTTCCGATGGAAGATGCAGTGGAGCTCATACATTCTATTGGGAGAGCCAATATTATCACAAAGTTGGATCTCTTGAAGGGGTATTGGGCTATACCCATGGCAGAAGACAGCAAAAATCTTACATTTTTCAAGACTCATCGGCAACAGTATCGTTTCAAGGTGATGAGTTTTGGTTTGAAAAATGCCTCTGCCACATTTCAGCGTGAAATGAACAAAGCATTATCGTGTTATAGAGAATTTTCACGTGCCTACATCGACGACATCGCAATCTTCTCCAAAAATTGGGAAGAACATCTTCTTCATCTGGATACTATTTAACGAAACTTCCAGAGTTAAATTTCACTGTGAACCTCAAAAAGTGTGCCTTTGGAAAAACTCAAATTAAATATTTGGGTCATATTATTAGTTTGAGTAAGCACGAACCAGATTCCGAAAAGACTGCAGTTATCAACAACTTACCAGTGCCTAAAACGAAGAAGGAGCTTCGTAGTGTACTTGGACTGTGTAATTACTGTCGTGAGTATATTCCTAAATATTCAGAACTTGTGTATCCATTGACAGAACTCACCAAAAAGAGAGTACTTGATTTCATCCCATGGACTGAGAAACATGATTCCTCATTTCATCTTCTAAAAAAGGCTTTAGTGGAAGCACCTTAGCTGTACTCTCCAGTTCCTGATAAAACGTATACCATTCATTCAGATGCATCGCAAATTGGCATAGCTGCTTGCCTCTCACAAAAATGTGGTGATAAGTGTTTCCCAATTGCTTATGCAAGTCAAAAATTAAGCAAAGCTCAACAGTCATGGTCAACTATTGAACGAGAGGCTTTTGCGATTGTGTGGAGCTTAAAAAAGTTGGAAGTATGGGTATTTGGGACTGAGATTGAATTTTATACTGATAAAAACCCTTTACCTTATTTAACAAAAAGTGCACCACAATCTGCGAGGCTACAAAGATGGGCTTTTGCACTACAAAAGTTCAATGTGACAATCAAACATTGTCCTGGTGTGAAAATGCCTCATGCTGATGCACTCTCAAGATTGGTGTAACAAATGTGCTTTGCAATTTTAAAAAGAAATTTTAGATTTAGTGAATAATTATTTTCTTTATCTCATTTTGTGTATCTCATTATATTATTTTTGCGTCTATTTACATTAAAAAAAATGCTAATATTTCTTTTCGAATAATATTTTTGTAGTGAATTCCTTAAATTTCAATTATTTGTTTATTATGGTATAATTAATCATATCAACACTGTATTCTTAATTTAGTTTTGTGTATTTTGTTATGTATACTTATTTTTCATATTTTTTTAAGTGTAAGGTAATGCTAATTACTTGTATATTAGTGTATGATATGAATGTATATTATTTTATGCTTTATAATCAGATTGAGTATCATGTGTGACACATCAATTTTGTGCGTGTGGGAGGGGTGTAGTGTTTCCTCCCTTCACCAGGAGGCGCACTGTGCTCCCCTCCGGTAAGAATGTTTTTTTTGTGTGTGTGTATATAAAAGAGAGAACTCGGCACTGGCGCGTTAAGTCGGTGACCATTTTGAAATATTACCCGCGTGGGTCCTTTGATTTTAAAATTTTCATGTTAATAATAAATAAACGTGTTGTCTTTAAGAATACGTCTGTTGATGAAGCTACAACAACATTACACCTTTTATTACAACGCATCACAAAAAGATTAAGGTGCAACCCTAAAACCGCAAAATAGGCTTCTGGTTAAACAAAAAATAAAACAAAAAAAGTGTTCTTTATAAGTGAAAAAAGGTAGGGTGGGTAAGTGCGTAGTTTTTCTGAAAATGGAAAATAAAAAAAAAAGACTCGTGCATGTGAATAAAAACGATTTATGTTCTAACTGCTAAATATTTTTTAATTTTATAAAGCAATACGTTTAGAAGTGATTATACGAATGAACATTATAGCAATCCGAGGCCCCGTTAACGGATTAACACAGTGCTTCTCAAACTGTGCGGTGCGCCTAGGGGCGCGAGCATATCGAAAATAAAAGGTTAAAAAAATTAATTTACCGGAATTAAGCATAACAAAATACTTTCTGACATAATAAAAAAATACAGATTTACACTCATATGATTTATATACACTGTTGTCCAAAAGATAAGCATAATTGATAATTATGTGAATAAAGAAGGAACTGTAAATCAGAATGGCGGGAAACTTGATATGCGAGTGTAAAATGGTTATAAAATAAGGAAGCAAATAAAAAGAATGATAATAATTAATTTTATTATCCAAAGTAGCAGTTTGAAAGAAAACTGAGCATAGCAAGGATTCACACTTTAAAGAAAAAATGAAAGAAAACATTATATAAAATACTGATGCTGCAGTTTAATAAGGCGTGGGGTCACCTCTGACAGCTAGGCACACTGCACAGCAATTTACCATACTTGCTATGGGATGATGTAGGAGTTGTGGACTCAAACGGTTCCAAGCTTCTTGGAGAGCTCTCTTCAGTTCTGTAACGGAGCTTGGTAGGTGCGAAATGGCTGCAATTTGTCTCCCGAGAATATCCCATACATGCTCGATAGGATTTAAATCAGGGGAGTTCGCAGGCCACGACATTCGCTGGATGTTTTCTGTTTCAAGGAAGTCATCAATCAGCACCGCTCGGTGACATGGCGTATTATCACCCATGAATATGAAGTCAGGACTGATAGCACCTCGAAACAAGCGAACATAAGGCTCAAGAACTTCATCTCTGTATCTTTGAGCAGAAACAGACCCCGTGTCAAAGATATGGAGATCTGTGCGGCCGTCCATCATGATGCCTGCCCATACCATTACTCCCCTTGATGGAAAATGATATCTTTCCGTTATGTTTCTTGGTTCAAAACGTGTTCCACGTTCTCTCCATATCGTTACCCGCCGAGAATCACTACTCAGACTAAACCGGGACTCGTCACTGAACATCACATTGGCCCACTCTCCCACACTCCAAAGTTGATGTTTCAAATTCCAGTTCAAATGAACGAGTTTATGCTCAGACGTGAGAGGAATGCAAACTGCTCGTCTTCTGGCATACAGGCCAGCATGATTGAGTCTCCTGTAAACAGTTTGTCTCGACATTCGTATTCCTGTGGCGACTGTGAGCGCCGAACCCAGTGCTCTGGCAGTACTGCCCCTCTGACGTCGTGCACTTATTACCAGATATCGGTCTTGGCGAGGGGTTGTGACTCTTGGTCGACCTGATACTGGTTGTCGGGTAACATCTCCCGTTCTTTGAAACCTCTGCCACAGTCTTGAGATCACAGACTGATCCACATTCAAAATTTGAGACACTTCTTTTTGTGATCGTGAGGATTCCAGCATTCCAACGGTTCTTCCTTTCGTAAACATGTCCAATTGGCGTCTTCGTGCCATCATTCACCTTTTTTGATGGTTAACAACGTTCCTTCACACAGCAGTTGCACGAAAATTGTCTGAACTGCCTATGCTACGGGAATTGGTTACTCCGCATTCCAACATGCGCCGGTGTTTCGTGCAGGACGTAGTCAACTGAAAAGTTTTACATAAACCTAATGTTTCTTCTTCACCCAATTAATATCCGCAAGAAATTTAGAATAATTTTACGAATATTTACTCCATGTTTTTCGCATTTTATATTATTTTTTTATTATTTTTTTACGCTTAACTTTTGGACACCAGTGTATACCATCTGGCAAAATTACGTCATCAAAAATAAAAGATTCTACTTCAAACGCTCATTAGCTATCTTTGATCTTATAGTCAAATTAAAAAAAATTTGTTTGCTTTGCTGTAATCCCACAATGAGAGATTTTTTTATTACGTTTCTTTTAATCTAAAATAATACTTTAGCTGTCCTTCGAACTTACTGATATGGTTATCTCCGTCCCTTTTTTTAGGGAAGCAGTATATATATATATATATATATATATATATATATATATATATATATATATATATATTAATTATATATATATTAAATATACATATGTATATAATATATATTTCTGCTTCGCCTTTTTCCATGTGAAAGAGTTTTATGCTATATGGATAAGCATATTGGGCACTTTGAGGAATTATATGGCCAAGATTAATTTTTATGAGTATTCTGAAACATACAATGCATAATGAAAAACATTGGACACAATTTTTTTAGAACTATTATCTATATTTTTATATTGATTACACTGAATTGAATGTTAGCGAAAAGTGTTTGTGATTTGTGTCTTTTATTAAAGTCACGCACATTTGAAAAAATTTAGTTCAGTTTTATTGGATTTCTTCTCAAATTTTCGAAGACAAATTGAAAAGTTCTTGAAATGGGTAAGTATATTTTCTCTTAGTTAAATTATTCACTGAAATTGTGATTTTTATTGTATATAGTAAGAATAATTATTAAAAAAAAGGATTAGGGTAAGTCACTCCTCGGGAACATTAACTTTAGTATCGAGTACACACTTGATCTCGAGCTAAAACATTTTGAAGATTTCTCGCTTTAAATTTTAAAAATAGCACAATTATTCTTTATTGGAATTTTACATTCTTTTTCATTATTTAACATTAATTCTAAATGCTAATTCTGTGAGGCTTAAAAAATTACAGTTCGTTCAAAACTATTTATAGTTATGAGCATTCATTTCAAAAAATCATTTTACATTTTTGTATACATTGTCATCCACCTGGTTTTACTCTCCTTACAACTAAGCTATTATATCCAGAATAAAAAATGTATTATTTTTTTTAAAAATATATACTCGTGTGAAGAGTGGGTACTTCAGCCAGTATAAGAACAAGTTTAATATTCTTTAGTGACTTACATGGGCTTGTCTTGCAGAGCAAACTTTTTCAAAGGAAGGCTTATTATTAGAAATTGACACTCTGAGTTCTTTTTCTATATTTATCTGAGATCTATATTTTGTCTTCTAATCAGCCACAGCAGAAAATCCGGTTTCACAAAGGTAAGATGTTGAAAATGGTAATATTATACGAAATGCTTTTGTTTTCAGTGCAGAAAATTCATCATCCACCTCTGCCCAAAATTCAAAGGGTGATTTATTTCAAAATTGCCTTTTAACTATGCCACTGGAAGCGAAATCTATGAAAATTTCTTCTTCGGCAGTGGAGAGCCCTTCTGAAGTATTGTGGAATGAATACCTAACCCAATCGTAAATTGCTATCAAGTTGTCCTCAGCAAAAAAATACTTTTTAAAATTCCATGCCAACATGACTAAATGATTTTCTATGGTATAAAAACAACTTCCGCATGTTGTTCTTCAGATTTGTAAGTTTTAACACGTAGTAAGTACGCATGTAGGTTTTACCCAGGGTTTTTCAGTAATAGTAATAATAAATCCAAAATTTAAGTATTCCTTAGAATATATCCTTGATTTAATTTTCTGAACCATGCTCTTCTGTGTACTTGTTGATACTTTATTATCATCGAATTTTCTCTACGACTTAAAACTATATCTATGATTTTGTTTTAATCTACGGCCGTAAATATTTAATAAAATGCACATTCAAGACAGATTCGGTATCCATAAAAGTATCGACTCGACCAAAACTGAATGGAGTTGTACCAAGTACAGCTTTTTTACATGTTTTGCGCAGACGTCCGATAGGTTGCCCAGACTCACGCAAACGTTCGCCAGAATTTTTGCCAGATGTTATGAATATGATACAGGTCAACATAGACTAGACTATTTTTCTAATGATATTTGTACCTTTAGAAATTGATGATGAAGGGAATAAATATTTAATTAAATATCCCTTTGCAATCCGTTCTAATTTAAAAAATTAAAGAAAGAAAAATAGCATAATAATTATCCTATTACTTAAAAGTAATTTACTTAAAATATATATTACTTAAAAGTAATATATACACAAAATTTAACACTGATCTTGTGAAGATGTACGGTTTATATAATTAAAATCATATCTCAGTTTTAGAGTCAAAAAGTGCATTAGTATTGCATTCAATACAATATTATTGTATAAGGGGGGCGCGATAAAAATTTTGATTGAAAATTGAGTCGCCAGTACTGAAAGTTTGAGAAGCACTGGATTAACACGTTTTTATACTTGTATGTAATAAAATCTTTGAACTCTATTTTTACCCACTTTAAAAGGTCAGACTAATTCGAAATTTCACACACTTGTCTAAACTAAAAACACTAACTAAAAACACATTTTATGATTAATCGAACTAAAACTAGTGTAAAAAATAGCTCTTAATATAAGAATAAAATGATTAAGGAGAAAATTAATGTCATTGGGATAAAAGCGTGGGGTGCTTTATATTAATTGTTATAATTTCTTACTAGTTCTGTTCCGAAATGCTGAGTGAGTGTAAAAATGTAGTACCAAGCACCTCCCGCTTTTACCACAATGGATTTCATTTTCTCGTTAATCATTTTATTCTTATACTAAAAATTTTTTTTTACTTTTTAGTTCGATTCACTATAATAACGTGTTTTTTAGTTGTTTTGAACTATAATTTATTTATATGTTAGTTAAGACATTGGAAAATAATTTGACTATTAATTTTAAGTGAACAGCGTATATAATTGATTTTTAAGTTGAATATCTTTGTTGTACTTCTAAGTACCGAATGTTAGAAAAAGCACTTCGTGTTTATCTATCGTTCGTGTTGTTTATTAGTGTTTTTTGTTGTGCTATAGCGTCATATTACTTAAGAGTAATAGAGTTACACATTTTTGGCATTAATTTTTAGTTTGACATTAATTTTACTTTTTATTGTTTTTTTTAACGTTTCAAAAAATTTTGGAATTTCAATCTGAGTTTGCTTTTTTTGCCACACAATTAAATGAAATATTTATTCTTTATTCAAAAAGTAACGATTTAATTGCCTTGTATGTAACTGAGATTTAGCAATAATAGGAGGTTTCAAGATGCTATAATCCCCCCCCCTCTTCTTAGAATTATCTGGAAAAAAGAAGCTAAGTCTTAAGGAAGCATTTATAAGCAGTGATGCATCAACAGGTAATTCTACGGATGGAACAGTCCCTGCAAATAATCGACTGTAACTTTCATTAGACTCTTAAGAAGGCCATTGATAGACTGAACAAGACCCAGAGTGCAGTAGTTAAATGGAAAATACAGCATTTCCTTCCCCGGAGGTATTGCTTTAAAAAAAATTCGGTTGAAATCCCTATTAAAATCCACAACTTGTAATGCATTTTTGTACATTAATGAAAAGAGCAACCTGTTTCTTTAAATATCATTAAATTAAATTTATGTGTGAAACCTGTTTTCATGTGTAAAAAAAGTAAATAAATTTTAAATATTTTATAATTTTTTAAAAATAAATATTTTGTGCTGTAAAATATTAGTATTCTCTGGTTATTTAGCATTTTTAAAAGTCAAAACTACTTTTAAAAAAGTCATACGGTCATATTGTATTATGAGAATACTTTAAACCTCCATGTACTGGCGGTACTTTAATTTAATTAATGAGCTCTAATTTATTAAATGTTCCAAAGTTGAGTATTTTATTGACATTTTTCCTTTAATTTTCAACGTTGCGACTCAAAAAAAAATATTGCTCGAAAAAATTGCAGTCAATCATAATGTGGTAGATAAAAGATTAAAAGCACCACTAAGGTATATGTGATCTATCTTCGCTCACACACATACTTTCAACAGTTTGCCTCTCAAAGATTCAACGTAATCAATGGAATTGACTGAGTGAAAATCTCTTACGGTGAGCTGTTAGCTTATGGAAAGGACAAGAAATTCCGCACAACAGGGGTGCTGTTACACGGGGAAATGACCTATAGACTAGGAGGGTGACAGAAGACTTCTGATGCTTATATGGTCCTATCTTTTCTCAGAAGGGGAAGCCGCTTTCGAACGCTTGCTGATCATGAATGGACATTCGGTCTTTTGGATGTTACAGAAATAATAAGGAATCGAGATATTCTCTTTCATAGGACTACCTATGGACAAATGTCTGACTCTTAAGACATGGTCCAACTGAGCCAGGTCCTAGGCCACAATGTATACTTATTTTCGACTCAGACTTAATAAGACCATGATTCGAATCCTTTCAACGGTCAAATCGTATTTCCGATTGTATTCTCTGAAAAACTGGAAATTTTGGACGATATGTCAACTGGCTACATGTGATGACTATCGTCCACGTACAGGCCTAGACTTATCACCATACCCCATCATTACGCATTCAGTCGGTCGAGCTGGTACGTGCGATTGTAAATCATGCACGTTTATTTGTTTTGGGTTATTGTTTGTACGAATATTTGGCAACGTATGCTATGTATTGATTACTTTCATGGGTCATAGGTGGAGCTTACATTTGTGTAGGGGCCCAGGGCGTCAAGAAGTCTTAAGACGTTCTTGTTCTGATCAAGGGCTAAACATTCTTATCGCTTCTAAGGGACATTTGTCTACAATCAATCAACAGATAAAGGGATGTTGTCATTTACAAGCAATTAACATTTCGAATAGATTTTTCCCATTCAAAATATTATTTGTATTTTACTTCACAAACGATCTTCCTGACAAGCCGCTTTTTAAATAGCAATTTTTTAGAAGCCTTTTCGAGTCTTTTCCACTTCTTGTCCTCTCATTATTTTGAGTAAAACAACACCAGCTTTTTAAGGTTTCTAGTTGTAGAAACTAAGGCGTAGAGTTCGCACGGGAAATTTTAAACCTTTGAAGCTGTGGTAGAAGGTTTTATAAAAATGTTCATAAGACTGTTGATAAAATGTTATGAATTTCTGCTTAAACACATCCGAGGCCCCTGCAGCTAAAGGGCCCGCATCATTGATATAGTGATTGCTATATCCCTGATAAGAGGGAATGTTCCTCAGAATTTGAAACCAATTTTTATCCTATGTCTCATTCAGCGATAGACTCAGCAGGATTTCATGTTTTAGTTGGCAAATAGTCGAAATTCAGAAATAGACAATAACAGCGTTTGCGATGAACTTTGAACGATAGGAATATTGTCAAATTTTCATGACATTTTAGTTTTTGATCAGGCTGGGGCCCCCACAATCGTTGGACCTCGGTGCATAGCATTCGTCGCACTCTTCCCCCCCAAGATGGTCAACCCTATTTATAAAAACATTGGGTTATACTCAAAATTCTCATATTAAAGATCAGAATCAAATTTCAAAAAATATCAGCATTATATAGGCGTTTTTTAAAACAAAATAAATCATTGCGAAAATGTAAAAATATAGGATCCATTTAGAATTTTAGATTATTTCAAATTTCATAATTTCTTAAATAAATATCATCAACAAATTCAATTAAAAATTCAATACCTCTATCGAATTATTTTAAAATTTCACAGCTGCTTAAATAAACATATTCAGAAATTCAAATACTAATGATGTCAAAAATAAAAGCTATAGAATGAATTAAAATCATTTCAAACATGTGGGATCATAAAAATATTTTTACAATTGAAAAAAATGTTGTCTTAAACTATCACCAGTAGCTTCATGACCCACACTCATCACAGACAAAATGAAGCATTTTAGAATTGAGGAAAATTCCGTGGAGGCACAATTTCATTAAACTTTCAGAGAAAGATGTCTCCTGATTTTGTTTATAACACATTTTTTATGGATTAGATTTCTGCAGGGTCGATGAAAACTATGTAACATTTTTTTAAAGATAACACTTGTGAAGAGGAATTCTATGGTATTTTTTAAAACTTTCCATAGCGTTGAATTGTGCTCATTCTACGCGAGCAACTTCCAGCAAAATTTTACATTCCCCCTCCCCCTTCATGATAGAAAATTATCCTGCAGACACATTGAAATATATTGCCGTGAAAGATTTATAATTTGGTTAGAGTGAGTGAGTGAATATTAACGTCACACTGTTCAGCAACACGAGGGCTTTTGGTGACGGACCATGTCATTTTGAACCATGATCAATTCATGTCGATGACACCTGAGCTGGCACCCCCCTCTCCTAACTGCTACACCATACCAACGGGAGGACGTTTCAGCTCTCGACAGATTTAACGTGCATCGCTGCCCTACACGGCGGGTTTTAGTAGTACTGGGCTCGAACTCATGACATGCCTGCCATGATCCGATACCTTGACCACTGGGCCCCTATAATTTGGTTAACTGTGATCAAGTAGACGCGGCTAAAAAATTAAGATACTTCATCTAAGCACATGATTTATTTATATGAAACACCAGGAGAGTTATTTGAGCATACTCCAAAATACAAGAGAGGGAATTATTCAAATACCAGATTTTTTGGGAAGAACAAGAAAAAACGTGTAGTAAAAAATAGAATCACATGTTCAAGCGAAGGGAATAATTAGTTATTTATAGAAATGATATTGTTTAGGAAATATTTGTAAACTGGTTAGTAAGGCAAGTGAAAGCAATTAATGATCTTGTATTTCTTGGAATCGTCACTTAATCTATCAGAATTCAAGGTCTAATAAATATGCGAACATAATGCTTGGAAAAATATAAAATGAGACGCGTTTTAAAATAGGATATTCAGTTTTATGAATGAAATATTATAAATAGGCAGATTCAAATTTTGAGTAAATATTAATTTAAGTTATTACAGAGAGAGAGAGAGAGAGAGACAGAGAGAGAGAGAGAGAGAGAGAGAGATGTATATACGAAAGAACATTTTGTAGGATTACGCATGCGCACCCCAATTTGGATGGAGGTCGCGATTAAAGCTGTCATTCTTTAATTAATACTTTTAGTAGATATATAAATGTTTTTTAATAATACGTTGTGACGGGTCTTTACAGAGTTTTTCTACTAATTCTCTTGGGGAATTTTTAGGGCCATCAATTGAGTTATTTCACAGCCATCTCTCTCAAGAAGAAACCTTGACATACAAATTAGTTAGTAGATATATAGTGGAGGTTTAGTATTCGAAATGGGAAGCTGAGTTGCGGTTGTGGTTACGGTAAGGATCTTAACTTAGACGCGTAATTATAGAAAGGGCTTTAGCACTTCAAATAAATTAAGGAAGTTAGGATTCATAGGGTATAATTTTACTTAAAGTTAAGCGGTTAGGATTTCAGGCGCTTATTAACATAAAACTTTGAGCTACGATATATCACTCTGGGTTTTCTCCCTTTATAGTAAGATTGTCTTTGACTATTATATTGGATAAAAATAAATTGGATTTCTTATGGCTAGCTTGAGTCATCAATCTTTAACCCCTACAGAATTAGGTCGAGTAGATGAAGACATGGCTTCCCCAGGTGGGAGGCTATCACAACATGTTGACCTAAGGAGTCGTAATCACTTATGCAAAGAGGCACGGTATGCCGAAATATCCGTTATCGATAGTTCTCATGTTGCTCTCAAAGACAATGAAAACTCAAAAATCAATCTTTGAGAGTTCATCTTCAAATAAAATATTTTCCCCTTTTTATTCGGATTGAAAATAATTCAAGAGGAAATTTTAACGCAATAGTGCAGAAGAGTGAAATAATTATACTTTTTGGGCCTCAAAAGAATAGCAAAATGACAGTATGTGAAGATAGAAATAAGAACATCTACAAAAGAAACCTCTCGTATGAATTCATGTGACGCTGGTGGAGAGACCCCTCCTTTCTTTTTGAGAGAAATTAATATTTTCAGTTTTTGCACAAATGTTTTTAAATATCACAATTTTTTTAATTCGGTCATTTTAAGCTCTTATCCTCAGGTGTGAACATTAACGGATTTATGTTTAGGCTCGGACCTTGGAGGGCAAATCCATAAAGGTGCCAAAATCTTCGAGGCGGCCAAAATGTGAAAAAATGATTTTGTTTCTTATCAACTGTAAGACCGAAGTTTAATACTTCTTTTCTTGCTTTGACAACTTCATGATGTCTACATTAGAAGGGTAGAATTAATTTCTTAAAATAATTATAATCGTGTATATAAGTTTTATTCTAAAATTACTTTGAAATTCTTTTATTCTGTTAATTTATTCTAAATTGTACGTTTAGTTGTTATATCAATGTATATATGTATTTAATTTATTCCTTCATTCAATACCTAAATTTAATTCGAATCCATTACTACTATTCGTATTCTTATTGTTATTATTTTATATAAGGGCGTCAAATTAACTTGGCCTTCGAACGTCAATCCGTCACTGGATGTGAAAAAGAATACTTCGAAAGAGAGAAAAGAGAAAAGTCATATTAAAAAAATTAAGTATCACTTGAAATTATTTAAATAATTAAGCATTATATCCCTTTGTAGGATTTAGGTATTAAATAAACTGAACATATTCATTTGAATTATATTTACACCTTTCATTGCGAAAGATCACGATAAAAAATTTATAGTTCACATCAATAGAACAGCACTGAATATTATGATTATTAATAAAAAACGAATTAAAAAATAAAATCAGTTCATTATATATTTTCAAGATATATTAAATGCATTGTTCAAAAACGTTTCTGCTCTTCATCTTTATGTATATAATTCTTCTGTGCGTGTGTATGTGACTGAACCCCTCCTAATCGGCTGGACCGATTTTGAGTGTGGATTCGAGAATGGTTTAGAAATCGTGTTTGCCAATTTGGTGAGTTATTAATACATTTGACGATTGTTGCGGCAGTATGTAAGTATCTCCCTTTAGTATAGCACTAAATTATAACATTCATATACAATTTCAATATAATCATAAAAAATCACACATACACAAATGTAAACAAAGACGTTCCAGTTGTTCCTCAGCATTTATTGAACAAATTATACCTAATCGTTACAATATTTCATTAAAATAATCAAATTTAGATAGGTGATCACACACACACACACACACACAAAACTCCAAGTAAATAACAATTTTGTATAAAATTTAATATTCAGGATTGAAAGTTGAGAAAAGTATTTATGACGAAATGTTATATAAATAATATATTTCAAAGAAGTACTATATTTCAAGTAAGTTGATTTGTGCATGATGTTGTTCATTTGTGTATGATTTTGATGAATTGTATCATACAGAAAAAATTGAAGTGTTCATATTTAAAAATAAACGATTTCCATAGAAGATTGGATGGAAATATTTGGCAAAACAACAACAAAAAACCATTTTGTTTATCAAATTCAATATTAATTAAATTATTTATTAAATTTTCTTTCATAACAGTGAAATGACATTTCTTCTATCAAAGGACAAAAATAGTTTAAAAGCAAAAATACTTTTAAAAATGACTAGTAGTAAAATATTTTAATCGGTTGCGTAATATGTCATTTTCTTTCTTCATTATTGTATTAACTTGCTTGGACATAGATTGCATGAGATAGATCTTTAAGCAGCAGAATATATCCTTCGTCGTATTGAGTGATTTATACGTAGCATTTTTTCTCTAAAACATGAAAACGTTGAATACATTTTTTGATACTTGTTTCAACATGAGCTCCTAAGTGAAATGGATCTAGTGGCTAAATCAGCCATTCAGACTGTGATGTTCCTCCCCTTGGAAGAACATCTTTCGGAGTATCAGCGTGAGCTAGAGGCGTAGGATTAACGAAAAAACTAGAATAAAACATTATCTTAATATGACTTTATTAAGATATTCAACTTAATCCTTTGACAAATTAAATTATAATAATTAATATGAGAGAATCTACGATAGCAAAATACACAACACACAATATATATATATATATATATATATATATATATATATATATATATATATATATATATATATTTATAATAAGTCTTAATCTAATTCAGACCACTATCAATAAGTGAACCGCCTGTGACGAATCTGTACGGAACTTTTCCACTTATCTTCTGAGGCGTCTTTCTGGGGAATATAAATTCGCATTTATTTCCAATCAACTCCAAAAAGAAGTTTGGGACATGTAAACGAGATAAGGTATTTAAGTCGAGGGTTGCGAGATACCAAGAAAGATGATGGTAGGCTATTGAGCCAACAACGTTACAAGCTAAACTAGAAGTTTCAAAGAGATTAGATTCGTGAAGACGTCGTGCTGCTAGACGTACCAGAAAGCTGATATAAGCCAGCGGTAAATATAATTCACGTACGCTTAAAGTAAGCGTCAGTTTGAGATACTTAGTTAAAGTTAATGACAATTAAGAATTCGAATACGTGTGTTTCTCGGATCTCCTATTTCGGTAAACCTTACTTGAGTTGAGCTAGATTAGTAATCAATCGTATTCTTAGTAATTTAATTTAATATAAAGGCAAATCCCTTTAGATGACGTAACATAATCAGATTATTTGTTATCAGAGATTTTTGAGGACATTATAACAAAAATAAATAATATTATTATTCAAAATGGCTTTTGGTGGTTCTTTGCCTCAAATTAATCTTGGTGTTCAAGGTGTGACCCAGGGGGTCATCACAGTGGCGCCCAACGAGTAAATCCCGAGTTTAGAGTCGGATCTAATTTTCGGATCATCCCTGAGCAGTATTTTTCGGGGTGGAGAATGTGCAGGAATTTTTGGAGAATATGGATAATAACTTAACATATTACGAGATACCCACACAACTCGCTTGTGCATATTTAAAGGGTCATCTCACAGGACGAGCACTAGATTGGTTTGAGGTCCTAGGTTATAGGGTTGTTGAAGATAAGGCGACGGATTACGCGCAATTAAAACAAGCGTTGTCAGAACAGTTCCCCGTGGTTAGAAATAGGTCGGAGCTAGAAACGCGTTTCTATTCATCATCTCAAAAGCATAACCAAAAGCCGTCTGATTTTTGTGTATGATTTGTTGAAAATTCACAAAATCTTAAAACTTGAAATGATAGAGGAAAAATTTATCGATCATATTATTAGTAGGTTAGAACCTCAGATTTTGGATTATGTAGAGGTTAGGAGTCCGCAAACCACATCTAATCTCCTGCAAATTATTGATAAATATGAGGAACGGTTTCTAAATAGAAAGATCAGAGGTTCGAGTTGGGAATCCCGAGATATACAACCAAACGAGAACAATCGTTTCCCTAACAGGAATCGACAAGAAAATTGGAGGGAAACGAGAGGTAACAATAGATATGCGGACAATAGTAGACCACGGAGAGAGTTCAATAGATTTGAGAGTCAAGGTGTTGTAGATAATCAGATTCGATGGTCGGCGCCGAGGTGGTCAATCGGATTATAGATTCCACAATCAAGGCGATGGACAGGGTGGTTCAAGGAATAGTAATTTCAGGGGTCAGAATGATCGAAACAGATATTTAAACTTTTAAGCGATTGATGCGAGTATGGGGGGTGATCGATCGCGATGTACGGAAAATCCTCCAGCTACAGAACACCAAACTATTAGGGTATCCTCATTACGAATGACTCCAGTAGACTTACCGTATGTCCTTATTCTTTTAAATGAGGCATTCATTACAGCACTTTGGGACACGGGGGCGGAGAAATCTTTCATATCGGAAGAGGTCTATCGCAAATATTTTTCGTATCGACCTCGTCAAAAGACGAAAGATAGAGTAGTGACGGCGCAAGGAGCCCCCGTGTTGCCACTTAGGTCGGGTCGAATTAAAGATTCGGATCCGAG
Source organism: Trichonephila clavipes (assembly GCA_019973935.1). Lineage (NCBI taxonomy): Eukaryota > Metazoa > Arthropoda > Arachnida > Araneae > Nephilidae > Trichonephila > Trichonephila clavipes. The sequence continues at coordinate 39,249 of BMAU01005880.1, read as the reverse complement.
AATTCCAGAAAACCTGGGAATTTCACATTCTTAACAATATGCAGTACCAATGCATTTTGGGCATTGATTTTATGAAGGAGTCCAAGTTAACTTTAGATTTCGATCAGAAATCTCTGATCATTCCAGGTGACCAAATTAAACAGTTACCAGAAACGGAAAAGCCGTTCGAGATTGATCTATCGGATACAAAGCTCGGTGAAGGGCAAAAGTAAGGAATTTAGTTAATGGTTTTAAAGGGCTATTTTCAGATCAGCCGGGGTTAACTCATGTTTTACCATGAAATCGATACTGGGGACAAGGGACCGGTAGTGTCGAGAACCTACCGTTATGACAGGGTCAAACAAGGAATAATCGATTATCACATTGAGAAAACGTTGCGAGATGGGATGATTCGTCCTATTCAATCCCCATACGCATCACCAGTAGTTTTAACGCGCAAAAATAATGGCCTTCCTCCAGATTCTCCGGAGGCGTATCGATTCGCGATTGATTATCGCAAACTTAATGCAATAACTAAATACCCCCGATATCCATTACCGGTCATTGATGATCTAATAACAAACATTCCGCATACCGGAGTAATGTCCACTTTGGATTTAAAAAGTGGCTATTTTCAATTGGCAATTAGTCCAAAAGATATAGAGAAAACCGCGTTTATCACTCACAATGGCACTTTTGCATTCCTCCGAATGCCTTTCGGCCTTTCAGGGGCGGCGCCAAATTTCCAAAAGGCCATCGATATTATACTCAAACCTGTTATTGGGCATTTCGTGTCGATGTATATGGACGATGTTATCATCACATCTCCATCGTTTAATGCACATTTGAAGCAGGTATTTACATTGTTGAGAGACGCAGGGCTAACATTAAATAAGGATAAGTGCCACTTCGCACGAGACAAATTGAAGTATTTAGGTCTCGTAATTAGTAAAGAAGGGATTGAAACAGACCATAGTAAAATGAAGGCAATCACGGAAATGAAACCTCCTAAAAATAGCAAGGAAGTATCGAAATTTTTAGGGATGGCGGGGTGGTATCAGAAATTTATACCCCAGTATGCAGATATATGTGAACCATTATATAGGTTGAAAAAAAGGGGACTAAGTTTAATTGGTCGACAGAAGCACAGGATTCTTTTGATAAGATAAAACGAGCATTAACTGAGGCACCAGTTTTGCAATTGCCGAATTTTACAGAACAGTTTAACTTATTTACTGATGGAAGTGGGGTCGGAATTGGTGCTGTGCTTAATCAAAACAATAGACCGATTGCATTCGCGTCTAGAACCCTCAATAAGGCGGAACGAAACTATACTGTTACTGAACGCGAATGTTTGGCGGTGATATGGGCCTTAAATAAGTTTAAAACTTATTTCGGATCCCTGCCGGTGAAAGTCATCACAGATCACGCGGCATTAACAAAGCTAACTAATGGAAAAAAACTTATCCAGTCAAATGATTAGAGGGGCACTCAAGTTATCCGAGTTCAACATAGAATGGGAACATCGCCCGGGGGTCCAAAACGTTGTCGCGGAAGTTTTTGTCTAGGAATCCAGTAGGCAATCTGGATGGATCACAAATTTCGTGCGCAGCTCTTCGAGCCCTAGCTTTAAACTCTCGAGAACAACTCATTCGAGAGCAAAGGGAAGATCCTGAGTTAGGACACATCTATCGTTATTTAGAAAACCCAGACGACGGTTCCGTTAATGCGACTATATGCGAGAATTGGTCCCAGGATTTCAAACTTATTGATGGTCTACTCTTTTACGCGAAATATTATACAACTCTGGGAGAACTAAGAGTGTATGTTCCTAGATCGCTTCGTGAAACAATAATGAAAGAGTTTCATGATCTGCCATTAGCAGGCCATCTAGGAAAGAGGAAAACCTATTTAAAATGCGAGACACATGTTATTTTCCATATATGAGGAAATATATATTTGAATATGTTTCAACCTGTGACCGGTGTCAAAAATTTAATTACAAAAACGCGCTACCAGCTGGTCGTTTAATTCCGATAGTATCGAATTATCCCAATGAAATTGTAACGTTAGACCTATTAGGCCCCTACCCTGCATCCCGACCCGAAAGATATAGATTTTTATTAGTAATAAGTGATCATTTCACTAAGTGGAGTGAGCTTATTCCTTTACGAAAAGCTTCGTGGCCGCGGTAGCCGAGTGGTATAGGCATCGGATCGTGGCTGGCTTTGTCACGAGTTCGAGCCCAGTACCACTAAAGACCCGCCGTGTAGGGCAGCGATGCACGCTAAATCTGTCGAGAGCTGAAACGTCCTCCCATTGGTGTGGTGTGGTAGTTAGGAGAGGGGGGTGCCAGCTCAGGTGTCGTCCACGTCACTTGACCATGGTTCAAAATTACGTGGTCCGTCGCCAAAAGCCCTCGTGTAGCTGAACAGTGCGACGTTAATCTTCACTCACTCACTCACTTACGAAAAGCTTCGGCCCAGGCCATAGCTAACGCCTTTTTTGAGAATTATATCTCACGTTACGGAGCTCCGATTTCTTTAGTTAGTGATAACGGCCCCCAATTTATATCAGAGGTATTTAAACACTTAAGTCACAGGTTGGACATAAAGCATATGAAAACGGTGACATACAAGCCACAGGCGAATTTAACGGAAAGAGTTAATCGCAATTTAGTCCAGATGACAGCCTGTTTTGTAAAAGAAAGTCACGAAAACTGGGACCGATTTCTTCATGAATTCGCTTTCGCGCTGCGCACTTCAGTGAACGAAACAACAAATAAAACTCTGGCTGAGTTAATCTTAGGTAGAAAGATTATAACACCTTTTAGTAAATTAATAAATGTCACAGAGGGTACTGAATATGTAGGAAGAAGCATTGAGAAATTATTCAATGAAACAAGGCAAAATAGCCGGAAACAACACAAACATTAAGAAAAATATTATAATCGGAAAAGGAGGGAAGTTAACATCAAAGTAAATGATTTGGTGTTGGTACAAACTCATTTTATAAGTGCTGCGGGTAGAAGAGTGGTTGAAAAGTTTATGCCTAAGTTTGAAGGGCCATATAGAGTGTTGGAGGTTCGGAATAACAATTTAATTATTTTAAATAGGGGTAAAAAGGTAACAGAGTTAACATTGACCAGGTGAGTGTGTACCGTCCACGACAATCCGAAACGATTAGTTCGGACAGTCATGTTAAGACACTGTATGAAGGACAGAGGTCGAGTGATAAGTCAAGTAGATCGCAGCTAGGAAAATTCAAAGGATCTAGGAAAAACTCGAGTGAGCAGAATAACGGTCATAAATCAAGTAAGGGTAATGCCGAATGGGAGGATCCGAGATTGAAACGTAAAGTAGATTCAAATGGATCAGGGGACGGGAAAAATATTAAAGTACAAAATTTGCAGAAAATGTTCTCTGCAGGGGTCCGAACATAGGGACCAGAAAAGACTAATCCCTGAACCAAAACAGGGGATAAAAAAAGCAATTCCGTCCTCGGTTTCATCTCGTAATCATAAGTATAAAAGACCTAATAACCACTCCCAGAGATCACAGCCCATTGCAGGTCCTTCTCATCAACAAGATTCCAGGCAGGACAAGTCACCTACAGTAGCGAGCAGGCACGAAGGAAGCGGACAATACAGCAAGACCCGGGAGACAAAGACAACTAAAGACGGAACCAACTGGGCAGCTGAGAGGAGAACTGTCCGGTCGAAACAGACGACAGCAGTGAGACCTTGTCCGTACTACCTACGCAGCCGAGTAAGACAACCCGAAGGATTTCCAGAGGAGCGGAGGAACAGCGGATTAGCCAGTATTCCACAGAACAACATCAGGAGAAGGAATCTCAGTATGGAAGCCTTAGATGGAGATCCAGTGGATAGGAGCGAATAAAGAGAGAGAGAGGGCAAAGAAAATTATCAGGTTGTATCGTTTCTTATTATATTGCAATAAAGCCAAGAATTTTTGCAATGAAGCAAGTCACGGGCGGATTTTTAATTTAAGAAGCCGAGCAAAAGTGGACACTACAATGAGTGTGTGTTTTTCTTGATGAGAAAAATCAGCTTTTGTGTTAATTTTTTGTATAAATATGGAGAAAACGTTTGTAAGAATGCATTTGCTTACTTCGATGTATGACTTCGTTAAGATGCGACAATTCCTTTGGTTGTTTGTTTTATTGTTATTTGAAAAATGTTTGAAATTGTATGTATATATATGTGTATATTTTATCTTACATCTGGTGACTTGGGACGCGGCGTAATTAGGTAGAGCTAACAGTTAATACTAACAAGCGCAGCATATATGGAATGGGAATGTTAAGGAACCAGATGCTTCAATTGATATATATGAAAATGTTATGTAAAAAATGAAGGAATCTGTATGTATTATAGATGTTTGTTTTTCACACAAAGAAATTCTCGTTTCAGGGTAGCTGACCCTGAGAATTGTTATTCAACGAAAGAAGCAAGATGCAAGTCCGAATATGTGTTAGAATATTTAAGTAAATTTTTAAGTAGTTAAGGAAACCACGTAGGTGGTTTTTCCACTTGGGGGTTTTTCCCTCGCCTCTTTGCCAAATGGGCGTGGTGTAGGGATATTTAATTCTGTAAATGTTACGTCCTTTAAAGAGTAGTATTAGGTCGTAATTGTTTTCTTTCCCTTAAGGAAGGAGATTTTTTAGTATCCGATTGGTAGATATATAAATTAAAGTCGTCGGGACTGTAAATCAAGACTAGGAATTGGTTACGTAATTTATTTTCAGGCCGTTTGTGACCTTCGAATAAATCCCGTTTTCTTTTTGGAGGGGATTGTGACGAATCTGTACCGAACCTTTCCACTAATCTTCTGAGGCGTCTTTCTGGGGAATATAAATTCGCATTTATTTCCAATCAACTCCATAAAGAAGTTTGGGATATGTAAATGAGATAAGGCATTTAAGTCGAGGGTTGCGAGATAGCAAGATAGATGATGGTAGGCTATTGAGCCGACAACGTTACAAGCTAAACTAGAAGTTTCAAAGAGATTAGATTCGTGAAGACGTCGAGTTGCTAGATGTACCAGAAAGCTGATATAAGCCAGCGGTAAATATAATTCACGTACGCTTAAAGTAAGCGTCAGTTTGAGCTACTTAGTTAAAGTTAATGACAATTAAGAATTCGAATACGTGTGTTTCTCGGATCTCCTATTTCGGTAAACCTTACTTGAGTTGAGCTAGATTAGTAATCAATCGTATTCTTAGTAATTTAATATAAAGGCAAATCCCTTTAGATGACGTAACATAATCAGATTATTTGTTATCAGAGATTTTTGAGGACATTATAACAAATAAATATTATTATTCAAAATGGCTTTTGGTGGTTCTTTGCCTCAAATTAATCTTGGTGTTCAAGGTGTGACCCAAGGGGGTCATCACACGCCTATAATCCCCGATTCTAATATTAAATAATCAATCCTACCTTATTGCAGCTTGGAGAAACGATCCATCTTGTTCTATGCTTAATCTTGTCTTTGTATGCACTGGTGTGCAACTTGGCTTTCATATATCCAATCACTAATAACTTTAATTCATGTCTCGTAAAACTCATTCAGACTTGAACCACGAACTATAATAACCATCAACTGCCACAAACTAACATCAATTGTCAAATATTACCTTACACTGCCATCCCGCTTACTCTAAGTTCCAATATTTAAAAGTTTGTTCATTTGCATCTTTCATTCACACTTGACTTCTTGGATTTGATTGAAAAAGAGTTGCCATTAATTCTGGCCCAAAGAACCCAAAGGACATGTTAAAGAAAAGACGCGTGAGCCCGTCACAATCCCCTCCAAGAAGCAAAACGTGATTTATTCGAGGGGCTCAATGGCCCTTAAGAAATTACGTGCCTAAATTTTATTCTTCTACTTGTAACTTTCCACACTTTAATTTTTAACTTGGAATATTCATTCTAACCATTAATTTCTAATGTTCCACTTTTAAATTTTAATTTTCACTATTCATCTTCAGTTTCATTTGAATTTCCAACAGCCACCATAAATTTTACTCAGTTAAGTAGACCAACATTCATTTTAATCCCGGTAGACATGCGCAAAATAAATGCATCCGGGCGAAGGGATCGGAGAAAACCGTACATGGTAAAAAAACACATGTGCCTTAACTAATTTAATGCTACTTAAAGTATAACAATTCTGCTTTTTCATAGCTTCATTGTCCTTTGTACAAACAAAAATTACCCATTACAATTTTCATTTTTCCACATAGACTTCAGCTTTTTCACAATCTTCTTGGCCTTTTGTACAGATAAATATCAGTTTCAAGCCCTTAGCTAAATGGAAATTATCTATAGACTTCAGGGTCTGTCACCCTGAAACAAAAACTTTTTAAGTCATTTGGAAAAAACAAAGTTTCACACATTATGATTACATTTCACACTTTTTATACATTACATATCACTTTTAAATTACAACTAATTTCTATACATATATTTATCTCTCTCTCTCATCTGGCTTTTTCAAAAACTTCCCCTCAAATCGCGCAGCGCTGGTTAATGTTATGTTAGTATGCTGTCTACGCCACGTTTCCCAAAACTAGATGTACATTAATATGAAAAAATGTAACTATACATATACATACACTATACAATTACAAACATTTTTCAATAAACAATTAAAACAAACAACCAATGGAATTGTCGCATCTTAGCAAAGACATACACAGAAGTAAACAAATGCATTTTTACAATTGTTTTCTCCATATTTATATAAAAATTTACAAGACAAAAGTTAATTTTTCTCTTCTAGAAAAACACACTCATTGTAGTGTCCGCTTTTGCTTGGCTTAAATTTTAAATATCCGACCGTGACTTGCTTCGTTGCAATAATTCTTCCGACCACTTGTTCGATAGAATATAAAAAGAAACGATACAATCTGGTTCTTATGACTTGTAGTTGGCGTTTCCTACCAGGACCTCCAGGGATAAAGACTTTCTCGTGCACGCTCCTTTCCTGGTCCTGCCGTTGTTCTTCACCTCCTCTTCTGGCATTCTTGTTTGATCTTGTTCGCTCTTCGATGTAGGGGCTGTCGTTCCTTCCTCTGCCTTTTCTGGATAGAACTGGTCCTCCCTGTTGTGTCTTCCTCTCTAGGGTGGGTCGGGACTCCGCTCTTTTTCCACTTCGTGGTCTGAGGTTGTAGCCGCTTGTGGTGGGCGTTACTGTTTCTTCTCTTCGGCTTTTCTTTCTAAATTTTGGCAGATTACTATTAGTTTTATAGTTCGACGACAAAGTTCTTTTAGGTACTCTATGTTCTGAACCCTTCTGAATCTTCCTTTCTGGTCCTCCCGAGACAGATTCATGTGATCTTTTATAGCCTAACATTTCCTTTTTGCTTCTTTTAATCCTTCTACTTTTCTCAGACCAAGAACTAGGTATTGATCTGATAAGTAGTCTGCGCTTATTGGTCTTATTTCTGTGTTTCTCTCCCTGATTACTTCTAAAACTTAACCATTTTTCCTCCAACTCACGCTTTACCTCTGACCCTTTCTTTTTACCATCTTGCGACTCCCTTGATCTCCGTTGTACTCTGTCAAAAACATTCGATTCATCGCGTAAACTTCCGTTATCCGAGAACTACTAGTTCCTATCTCCGTCTCGTCACATTTCCTATGACAATATATTCTAACCTGATCTACATTAATCGTTAACCTTTTTCCCGCCTTCCATACCACTACGTTGTTATTCTCTACATCTAATACTCTATACGGACCTTCAAATTTTGGTTTAAATTTAGCTACCACTTTTCTTGTTGCCGAACTTAAAGGATGTGGAAAAGGACTTTCGACCTAAAAATAATTCTGCAGGGGTTTTCCCAGTCGTTTCGTTTACTGCCATACGAATAGCATAAGCAAACTCAAGTAAGAATTGTTCCCATATGTCATGTTGCTCATTGACATAATTTGCAATCATTTCCACCAGATCGCGATTTACGCATTCGGTTCTATATGCTTGAGGTCTATATACAACAGTCTTCACATGCCTTATGCCTATAATCTTTCACTTAAATTCTCAAAAATATCGAAGATAAATTGGGGACCGTTATCACTAATTAATTTTATTTGGGCTCCAAAATGTTATATATAATTATCAAAAAAATTATCTGCTATAACTCGAGCAGAGGGTTTTTAAAAGGGTATGATTTCAGCCCACTTGCTGAAATGATCCGTAATTACTAATACATATCGGTTACGTCTTACTCTCGAAACAGGATACGGACCTAACAAATCTAACGTAACTACTTCATTTGGATAATTTGATACAATCGGAATTAATCGACCAGCTGGTGACGCGTTTTTATAATTATTAATTTGGCACGTATGGCATGTAGAGAAATATTGATCAATAATTTTTCTCATATACGGGAAATAACAAACATCCCTTATTTTATGATAAGTTTTAAAACGTCCGAAATGACCTGCTAATGGCTTGTCATGAAATTCTCTCATAATTTCATTCCTTAAAGATTTTGGGGGGAATGTATACTCTCATTTCTCTCCTAATGACGTTGCATATTTCGCATAAAATAACAAGCCTTCAATTAAACGAAAATCTCGTGACCAATTCTCACATATTGTCGCATTAACCGAGCTGGGTTTTCCAGATATCTATAGATATGACCTAATTCTGGGTCTGTTCTTTGCTCTTCTATTAACTGATCTTCTGTCGAAAGTACCAAATCCCTGATTATTTTACAATGAACTTTCTCTCCTATTATACTTTCAATTGGGTTTCTAGACCAAACGTCAGTCACTGCATTTTGAGTTTCGTGACGATGCTCCCATTCTATATTAAATTCTGCTAATCCTAATGCCCATCTGATCATTCTGTTTGACAAATTTTTACCATGTGTTAAACGTGTTAACGCAGCGTGATCCGTAATAACCTTAATCGGCAAAGAACCTAAATACGTTCTGAATTTATTCAGAGCCCAAACCACTGCTAAACATTCCCTCTCTCTCTCTCTCTCTGTTACTGTATAATTCCTCTCCGCAGTACTAAGCGTACGAGAAGCAAATACTACTGGTCTCTGCTCTTGTTTTAGAACTGTTCCTAGCCCTATTGAGCTTGCATCTGTAAATAACTCAAAAGCTTTTTTGAAATCTGGCAATTTTAAAACTGGCGCTTTTGTTACGGTCGCCTTGACCACGTCGAATACTTTCTGCGCCTCATTTGACCAAATAAATTTTTTTAATTTTCGTTTAAGATTATAAAGAGGTTCGGAAAGATCGGCATAATTTTTAATAAATTTTGCGTACCACTGGGACATTCCTAAAAATTTCGACACCTCTTTTGAATTACGCGGTGGTTTCATTTCAACTATAGCTTGGACTTTTTTTCATCAGTTTTAATTCCCTCCTTATTAACAACTAAACCCAAATATTTTAACTCTTCACAACCAAATTTACACTTATCTTTATTTAACGTTAACCCCGCCTCATGTAATAATCGAAAAACCTCTTTCAAATGTTTAACATGTTGAGTGAATGATGGAGATGATACACTTGATGTGAAATGCAAGTCTGCTTTTTCGAGGGGGCTCATTATTTTCATCTTCGGCTAACGAAGGAGTGGGAGATGGCTTCTTCAGCAAGCCGTGGATGAGTGTACTTGCAGTACTGAGTCTAAACGCAAAATAGTCCAGAAAGTCCTTCTCAGGTTCCCCTAATTCTGTCATACCTCTTCTGTATTCGAGCCATGCACTCAACATGGTAAAGTTGATCATTTGTAGAATGACTCGTTCTGCCCATTTCTTGGATCGATGCTTCATTCTGTAGAAACTAAAGATATGGTCCAGATGATCGATGCCGCCCCCTCTCATGTAATCGTTGTAATTTTTTACAATGTGAGGACAATTCTACCCCTCCTGAAAATCAAAATAAATTGGATTGAACTTATCTGTATGTATTCCCTATTGAGTCGAAGCAGAAAAGTCAAAAGTTACACCCGAATCTTCATCATCATCATCCATCTCCCTTCCATTACCGCTGTGATAATTCTCTTCATCTGACAGTGAACTCAAATAAGAATCATCGCAATATTCATCAGCTCTCATCTGGTGTCAAATATATCACTGATAAAAAATACTTATTAAGTAAAAAAAAATATCAGGAGAAAATGGGTAAAAATATGGAAAGCAAACATCTCAACTAAAGGTTTTAATTTAAGAAATGCTTCTATCCATCTTCAAATCCTCCCAAAATATATTAAGAAATTAAAACAAAATTGACTTAAAAAGTGTGTTCATGAGTGATATTGGGCCCCATTGTATCACATGTGATACAAACAAATTTCACAAGTCATTATATGCTTTAATATTTCATTAAAATTTTTTTTTTTTTGCTGTCAACTATTAAAAAGTACATATACAAAGAAAAAGCATATTTTAAAAATAGTTTAATATTTGTATACATAAATAAGAAAAAAATATTTACTTCGACGACGTGCAAACATCTTGTTTTAATTCAGAGACGTTACTATAAATTGCTATCATAGACAGATACTGCCATTTGTTGACCTCACAAAGAAATTATATGAGGTATTTTACTTTGTATCTCATGTGATACAACCGGCCCCAAATTTGTTTTTGCTATTCAGCCTTCACAAAGAATTATGAAACTTTTGTATCGCATGGGATCAGGGGCGTAGCTACCGCAATGAAACGGGGCCCCAACAAGTCCTACTAACAGGGCTCCTCTGTCTAAAAAAGTTCCCGAAGGAATTTTGATACAGGGCTCCCTGAGAGCTGGCTACGCCAGTGCATGTGATACAAGGGAACCGAGGAGGTTAAGGAAAGTTCTCAAAGGCCAAGGTGAATGATGAGTTCTGCGGGTTCCATCAGGTCCGGCGGACTTTCCTTTCTTCATAGAATTGGTCGCAAAAAGCAGTTGGTCGTAGTCAAAGTCCATATTTAAGAGAAAAGAGCCTTGTTCAGTTGGACTCAGGGCATGACCTTTGTTGTAAATCGATTTTCGGTCTTTCTCAGTAATGTGAAGCCTGCTGCATAATTCTTACTGAGGAAGGTCGCAACTTCTGTAGGGCTGGTCAGTAACTTGCCATTTGATGTTATTGGTTATTAATATAAATTGTTTCATAGTATGCAAAAATAATACAAACATGTTCCATATTTTTTAATACTTTGATTGATTTTAAGGAAATATTGATATTTTGAAGAAAGAATAAATGATCAGAATAGATTTTTGAGTATTGTATTTGAATGCGTGCTAGAGAGAGAGAGGGATGAAGTATGTAAAATTTTTTTATGACGTGAGTTACACGTGGCTAAAATGCTAGTATGTGTTATAAGTATGCTTTTCTCCCGTCAAAAGAAGAAAAGTGGGAAACGCAACTAATCTTTCACCATTTGAAATAGGTCTTATTATTGATGGCCGTTTAGCTGAGGCCTCGATTTCGAAGACAATGAATCTCACTGGGTTCGCAAAAGTATCTATATTAAAGATTTTCAGAAGTTGGAATCAGAACCCTCAGTCCTTTTCTAGAAGACGCAACTGCAGTTCGAGCATCGTTTCCAAAGAGCGCGATCGAAAGGGTCTCCAACAAATTGTAAGGCAGAACATGGACTCTAATGTGTTTCAACTCACAAATCGTCAACCAACGCTCTTCCCAACAAATTCCAGCACGAGCCGTACGCAAGCAATTGCAAAGGATGGGAGGGCATAGTCAGGTGTCTAAGAAAACCACTCATTTCTGCCCGAAATACAAAAATTCGTTTACTGTTGTGTCGTGAAAGAATAGACATCTGAGAGAGGATTGGTAATGGGGTTGGATGAAACACGCTACTTATTTTGCAATGGTGGACGATGTTGAATTTGGCTAGAACCCGATGTAGTCATGAGTCCATCTTACCTTACTCGGAATGTTCAAGAGTCTAGTGGGATTATCATGATATGGTACATGTTCTGCTGGCAAGTCCATGAAAGGAACATGCTTGCTAAATTTCAAGTCTGTAGGTCTAACAGTTCAAAAACGGTAATATTTATATAAATTACACCTTAAACTATAGTAATCCCTTTGGGGCTCCTTTTATAGCGGATCTCTACTTTATTAAAGGAACATACCAACCAAATTGCAAGTATGTGGGTCTAAAAGTTAAAGGATAAGAATATTTATCTGTAATGTTCCTTAACCCCTGGGAACCCCCTTAGGTATCCATTTTCACAAAATATCTGATTAAGGAATCTCTACCTCATAAAAGGAACATGCCTGCCAAGTTTCATGTCTGTAGGTCTAACGATGAGTGAATGAGTGAGTCACTTTTCTCCTTTATATACATATAGATAAGCATTTTTTCGAATCTAGGCCACTCCCTGAATTATCAAAATATTTTTGTGAAAAAATAATCAACAGTGTAAAATATGGTTTATCGATACATTCAGTATTTATATAATTTAAAAGTATTTTTAATTAGTGAAGACTAACGAAAAGGGAATAATTAATTTATTTTACCAGTATTAAAAACTTTTAAATGCAAACATGAATATGTAATCGCTCTAACCGTCGGTATCATGTTCAATTTTCAACAAATTTTTCCTCTTCGAATCTAAACGGCATCCGATTTTCAGTAGCATTAACATTAGAAAAAAAGTGTGGCTGATTCTAATAAATATGTTACCGTTAAAGTGTGGAATCCATTATTAAATAGAATAACTAGGTATTTCATGAAATAACTAGACAAGTCAGTTAAAGTATGTAAAATTATTGAATTCTACGATTTAATTAAGTATTCTATAGAATAACGATTGCTTGACCGTAAAAGTATCTCGGCACTCGAAAGTTCTTTGAGTGGCCGCGATAACCGAGTGGTACAGGTATCGGACCGTGGCTTGTCTTGTCACGAGTTCGAGTCGAGTACCACTAAAGACCCGCCGTGTAAGGTAGCGATGCACGTTAAATCTGTCGAGAGCTGAAACGTCCTCCCGTTGGTGTGGTGTGGTAGTTAGGAGAGGGGGTTGCCAGCTGAGGTGTCGTCCACGTCACTTGACCATGGTTAAAAATTACGTGGTCCGTCGCCAAAAGCCCTCGTGTAGCTGAACAGTGCGGCGTTAATATTCAATCAATCAATCGAAAGTTCTTTGAATTGGTTCGAGCTGCTTTGGGAAGGATTTTAATAAAAACAATTGTACTCTGGATATCAATTCAGTATATGTCAGGGAGAATTAATTTTCATTGAAAAAGTTCCAAATATTGACACAGCTAAAATTTGCGGCACTGGACAAGGATTTAAAAAGTGCTTGTGTAAAAAAAATAGGTAATAGTAAAAGTATGCTAGTTTCAAAAATAATGAACAGTGCAATCCAAAGTGTCATCACAGCAATCCTCGCTCTAATAATGAAAATTGAATTAAAAGTATCTCATGAAATTTAAATTAATATTCTTTTACATTTTTGCATTAAAAAGTTTACACAATGTTTTTATGAAGCAACAGTTTTCCTTCCCAGCAAGTATTTTTGTTAATAATATTTAAATATAATCTATTTTTGCAATATATATATATATATATATATTATTCTTTTTCTTTCTGTTTAACTAATGTTAGGAATAGGAGCAATAATAAATTATATCATCTGCTTTCCCTTATTATTTATGAATTATTCATCCGCAAAAGGATAAAACGTAATTTTTGGGAGATTTTAACTATAAAATACCTTTGAAATGGTTTATTTTCCCCTTAGTTATTTCATAGAATAACAAGGTAAAGCATGACATTTTTCATCTATTATATACTTTAACTGACTTGTCTAGTTATTTCATGAAATACCTAGTTATTCAATGAAATAACTGAATTATACGCTTTAACGGTAACATATATTTTGTTTCTGTCAAAATAAGGTTAAAACATTGTAATGAAAAATATTAAAGAGAGAGAGAGTAGTTAGGTTATGTAAGTAAGGAATGTCAAAATATGGAATGTATTTATATAAAGGGGCTATTATTACTCCCGGATTTATTGTGCAGTGAAGTGAAGTGGACTTGGAAAAGAATCCTACATTAGTCTCCAGTCGGGAAACTTGCTGCGAGTGACAGGTTTGATCCGTTTCAAAACATCGTTTGTTTCAGGTGCTCTCAGCGGCCAAGGGGTTGAACAATACGAAGTGTCTGGTCCTTTCTTGAGCCACCGCCCATATAATGCACCAGGTGAAGGGAAATATTTTACTGAATGGGAAGAAATGTGTATGTTTCTTTGGCCAGACTCCCTTTCTGTGCTCACAATCCGCTCTTCACTGCGATGAAATATTGTTTTCTGCAACGGGACGGACAAATATTTATTATGTAGCTAGAGCGTCGCACGTTGGTTTGCACTTCCATGATGGATGCGGTTAAGGAATTTTGGAATTATTCTTCGATCGAAGAAACAATACCCGATGGGAAAGAAGCAGAAGAAAGAATAAACTACGAAATAAAAATAAGCAGGAACTTTGACTCACCCCTTCCACTGACCAATCCATACATCGCCGCCTACCTGATAGTAGTAGGTAAGTTGTTTTTTTATAATCGGATATTGCAAATATTTTGGCAACTTTATTCAGTTTCATCACTGGATAAGAAAACGCCGTAATAATGAGTGCCTTTTATGTTTCAACTTTTGATTTATTTTTTTTCTAGATTATTTTCGATTGAATTGCATGTAATTTTGCTTTATTTAAATAAAAATGAATTAGAATACATAACTCATACGCATCGCATTAACTGAACTGTGAAAGCTCGTGCGCGCGCGCGCGAGTTAATACTTTCATTTGGATTAATGTCATTCTTAAGTTTTGCAAGGACTGTTGGTGGAGGAACTCGTTGTCTTACACCACAGTCTTGTGTTCCACATTCCATATAGACATTCAAAAAGCAATTTTATCTAACTACTTTTATGGCGATTTCTGTGTTTCGTCTCAGACTCTTATTTAAGGAAATAAACAGCAAAGAAACTTCTTGAAAAAATTCACTTAATTCCTTTCTTTTAACTATTGCTTAGTTCTATAACTGTATCTGTTAAAACATTGGCAATTAAAACTACGAAACTAATTAAAAACATGATTTATATAAACTTATTTCCATGAAAGTACTTCTTTCCTTTTCAGAAATAAGGTATCGAATATATTTTAGGTACACACACACATAATCTACTTTGTCTCTTTTTATAATATTAATCCTGATATGTATGTATACTTTTCATCAAAATATTACTGGATTTTTTTAAAGTATGTAGGCATATTTATAGAGAAATGTAAACAATTAAAAACCACACATTTTTTTGCTTACAGACAGCTTAACTTTGAATAATTAATGCAAATAGGAATGTTCAGGTATAATTCTAGTACGATTTTTGAATAGTACCTGTCATATATGTTTTTGTTATAAAATTATGAGAGTGTGTAGATGTTCATAATTATCTAGAAACTTACTTACATTCCTTGATTCTATTACCAACCGAATGAATGATTAATCCAGAAAATGTTCAAATCACTTTATGTTATGGATAAGAAATTTTTAAATCAAAGCTAGCCTTCTCTTCAATACAACTTGCATTGATCTAGTGCCCACTGAAGCTACGCAAGGGCTACTGGAGACGGACCTCGTAATATCGAATCTCTTTTAAGTAGCGAAAACGACACATTATTCTCCAAACGTGGACTTGAACTAACTAACCCAAAGGAAACGAGTGTACAAGGGCTTAGAATTACAGAATCACTTCCAGTAGAGGAAGCTGGGCTAAGCCGAAGAACTTCGAGCCTTTAATGTCCACCAGCCGTTCTCCATGTCGAGTTTTCAGTCCCATCGGTACTTAAAACCAAGACTAGACAACGTCATAAGTTAGCGACGAAACTGAACCAATAGAGGACATTTGTGTAGCAAATGTTCTAGAATTATCATTTCAGATCTGCTGAGGGAGTGTTTATTTAAGGCACACTAGAAAGCAACATAAGAGCTACTAAAGACGGACCTAATAATTTTGTATTATGACCAAAAGTAACAAGGACGATACCTGAGCTGGCATCACACTCTCCGACCTTTCTCATCAATGGGAGGACTTTGAGCTTTGAGAGCTCTCTTTACACCAGAGGTCGCCAAAGTGGTGGTTCGCGAGAAAACTTCGTTGGTTCCCAGAAAAATGTGGAATATACTTACTCATCACGTTAAGTTATGTTTTAAGATGCATCTCGAAACATAATTAAATTCATAACAATAATTTAACACTTAAAAATCGTATTAGTGGTCCGCGGGATTTAAATTATAAATTTACTGGTCCGTGAGGTTGAAAAGTTAGGCGACCGCTGCTCTACACGATGGATCTTCATTGGCACTAAAGCTCGAATTCATGACGCGCCGGCCACAAGCCCGTGACCATGACCACTAGGCCGCCTTAGGCTTTATATTACAATAGCTGTGTTAGAATACCGAGGACGATTGACAGATTCTTTTTTTTTAAATGTCTAGTTGCCACTGCGGTTGCTTCCAACAGCCTCGTTTTACTGGTGATGAGTTTCCGTAAGAAGAAGCTGCGCACCTTCCAGATGTGCTTGATCTCCATGTGCATCTCGGACTTGCTCTTCTCCATCTGCCTCCATCCCATGTCCATCGCAACCGCCCTCGGCTACGATGCCAAGAGGATTTTCAATCACTCAGGTGAATATCCTTTCTCTAACTCGGGAATGTTACATTGTCGATGGTAAAATTTGTTTTTAAACATTATTTCATTCTTTACAAGTTATTTCATCTCAATGATTACGAACTTTGACTTAAATAGTCTCATTCCTATTTCACTACTAGTAATCTAGTATTGCTAGTTCTAAGACATTTTTAATAAGATTGTATACATATGAATAAGGAGATTCTAAAAATTATCCTGTTTTCCCAAATTGATTTTAGTTTCAGTTCATCAAATTTTTTAATGAACAAAATTGATTCTATATCTTGAGGTAGATCAATATGCAACATAATATTCATTTATATGCATTTATAGTTTTTAAATTTTAAAAAATCAATATTGTATGAATAATAATTTATTTTTATAAAATATCATAACTATATGGTATTATTTTAAAGACATAATAATATTATTAGACGTTGATAATATTATTTCTAATAGTCTATATCTTAAAAAATGATTTAACAGGATGTCTTTACTTTGGAATAATGGCCCTTTTCTTTGGAACATACGATATGGTAGCCCACAGTCTGATTGCCGTTCTGCGTTACATTAATCTCTGCCATCCATCTGGAGGTAACATTTTTTTCCCCAATGTATCCAACATATATCTGAAAAATAAGTTCTTTGAAAATATTGCCAAATGTTTGTTGGTATCATTGTGATATAGGAAGATTATTTTATCTAATGCCTAATTACAGTAATCTAATCATGTATAGCATTTGTAGGAAGCTAATGCGCTTCAGACCGAAAGCCTGTATTTCCTCTTTCAGAAGAAAATAAACATAAACGACTTAATTAACCCACAAATCTAAAATACACTTTTCTGTGATCAAGTACTTGATAAATGTATTGTTCTCATTCTCTATAAACGTTATTTAGTCACAAAAAAATCTGATCAAGGGTTTTTTATTGGGTGGTGGCTAGACGTTATAGCCACTGCGCACTTAAGACATTTAACTTACTTCTCTGGACAGAAATAATGAATTATATTACAATATTTTTATGAAAAATTAATATTTATGCTAATAACTATTTCAATAACAATTAAGTACAAAGTATAAGTGCAATTAAACAATAATAGAATATTTATACTTAGTAGAATATACTTACTAAAATATACATTGAAAATTTTATATATCCACATTTTATATTTAATTTAATTTTAGTATAAAAAGTTAGAAACAAAATAATATTTTTGAGGATTTAAATGAGCTATTACACAAATTTTATGAGCTATTGACTGTAGAACTTTTCAAAGAAAGTAAAGCCATTTGCTTGAAGGCACAGTGGTACTTTGCAGGACCGACACAGCCATTGAGAACGATGAACGTCTTTTCTGGTATTGCAAAGAGAGTACAGATCACCTTCTGTTTTGACTCTCTCAAGTGGAGGAAGAGCGAAAATTTCAAGGTCATTTTTTTGTTCTATGTAGGCAGTGGATAGAGTCTCTATCCACATATAAAGCTTTTCAAAACCTAAATAAAACCTTTTTTTAATTGCACATTTGCTTAATTCATTCAGATGAGAGAAAGGTATACTTAAGACAGGTCGAAATCTTTTTCAAAGATCAGAAATTTTATTTATAGTAATCAAAGTACAATTTGTAGATTTACACCGAGAAAACTGCTTTTAACTACTCATCAGAGGACATGAAATGCAAAAAAAGTTATCGTGCTGCCATCTGTATTGTTTTTTATGCGTTTTAGCTTCAATTAACGCATGTGGATGGACTAAATATCCACCACACGCTTGGAGAAAAAAATTTTAATATGTGACAAGACCTAATAGCCACTGCCTGCGAAAGGGTTAAAGAGTAATCATAAAACTTTAATTAATGTTTCGACTATCTATGAGGCATTTATCATCTTAAAACACATAATTTAGTCCTCAAATTTTTGTTTTAAATAAGTTTTTAAAGAAAATATATTTAGAAGTATGTATGTAAATTCAGAGTAAAAAATGTTGCCTTTTACATATGAGTATTTTATGAAGTCAAACAAAAATTTTTACCTTTGGATAATATTCTTTTAAGGAAGTCAGTTTGACCAAATATTTTCCACAATTTTTATAGCGAAATACG
This sequence comes from Trichonephila clavipes, assembly GCA_019973935.1. Classification (NCBI taxonomy): domain Eukaryota; kingdom Metazoa; phylum Arthropoda; class Arachnida; order Araneae; family Nephilidae; genus Trichonephila; species Trichonephila clavipes. Next base: position 20,474 of record BMAU01005880.1, on the reverse strand, counting down.
TTAAGTAGAATAAAAATAAGATTTCGCAAAAATGTTACGAAATATCTTTCAGAAATTTTCAATAATAAGATAATGAGATCAGCATCTGATGTCATTGTAAGGCCGAATATAGTTTTTTAATTTAAAGCGTCTTAAAAGAGATCGATAATTCATAGACATGTCACTCATGCAGTGGCGCACACAAGAGGGGGGTCCAAAAAATCTTTGATTTTTTTCCGATTAACTATAATTCTAAGTATATAGTGCGTAAAATTTAATTAAATATTTGTTAATTAATGATTAATTTTATTAATTAATGCTAATTATTTATTCAATAATTAGTTTTTTATTGTGTTTTGTTCCGGAAAATCGAAAAAATCAAAAGGAGCCTGATACAAGAATGGTGAACTTCCGACCACGGACCCCCCCTTGAAAAATTCCTGCGTGCGCTACTGCACTCATGTCTTACACTAATTTGACTTTTTGGATTAAATGGATCTTTAAGGGCAATAAATAGCAATATTTAAGTCAACAGTGAATAGTGACAGTAAGTATTCTGTTAGTTGCTCAAAAAATGGTAGAAAAATGAAAAAAAAATTATTAAAACTTAGTAAAATTTTCCCTGGTAGCTGAACAGAAGAAGCAATGCCACACAAAATAACATAGGAGAACAACTATCAGTATTCAGATAAGCAATATAAACAATAATATCCCTAACTTAAGCAAAAAAAAAAGCTGTTTAGTTATAAACAGTTATCAGTGGCGCGTGGGATCAACTCTACTGGAGATGCAGGCTCGACAGTGATCAACTGGATACCTTCAAGCAGGTTCCTAATCGCACTTTTTGGGATTTGAGACAATTTTTGAAGATATTTTGTCACGTCATTAAGTCTTCGAAAAGGATTGCGCTGGACAGAATGAAGTCACCCGATTATGTCCCAAACATGCTCTATTGGGATTAAGTCAGGCAAATTTACTGGCCATTCCATTCGAAGTAATGTTTCGCGTTCGATGTGTTGGTAGACGAAGCGAGCTGTATGAACTATTGTGTTATCATTCATAAACGGGGCATAAGACCTTTGGTTGCCAGATATGGACGAATATATGGATCAAGGACTACATTCCGATAAATAGCTGTAGTCGATTAACTGGGAGGAAAGACGTAGAGATCAGTTCGAATGCTGACTAAGACCAATCCATGACACCAGCGGGAGTTGCTGTTTATTTCAGTAATACTTTAAGTTTGAGATCCAGGTTCGTATCCATAGGAAATCGTTATTTATGTGCAGAATCGGGACTAGCCGATGAATCATTAGTCACTGTGCCATTGGTGTATTGTTCAATGGATGTGATCTAAGGTCCACCATAACCACGCGATCTCAATGGCACCTGAACTGATGGTCATTTAGAATACAGATAAAGTTCATGCAGCCATTTACAAATAGTTCGGTAGGATGGTTCTATTTCTGATGACGACGAAACGCTCGGAGAAAGTCGAAGGATTTAAGTCGTCCGAAAAAGCTCAACTTGCAGACAACTAACGGTCTTCGGGGCTGTTTTAATTCTAGGATGTCCTCGACTAGGTTGTTTTGATAGAGATTCCAAAAGTGGCTGATTATCGAACGGGGTTGACATTTGAGGCTCAGGCGGTCGTTCTTCAGAAGGGATCTATCTTACTGTATACCAATGTACGTTTTCTCTAAAATACTGTCAATGATTTGTTCTTAGAAATTTAGAACAAAGAAGAAAAGAGGATAAAAAAGCGTAACATTCAATGGAACAAGAAATAGAAATGAACCTTTTCTATCGATCGCAATACACAATTCCATTTGTAGTTATTTTAATGCGGAACTACTTTCTCATTCCACTTTATATGAAATGTTGTTGCTGTAGCCTTTTTTTCTTGATTTTTACTGTTTGTTTCTGTTTACTAGCTTTTAGAAAAGTTTGGTAATAGCATACAATTTTTTATTTAGAATCAACCTTGAAGTTGTACGTATTCATTTATTTATTGATAGTGATATATATAATCAGTAGCGCACACAGGAATTTTTCAAGGGGGTCGAAAGTTCTCCATTGTTGTATCACGCTCCTTTTGATTTTGTCGATTTTCGGAACAAAACACAGTAAAAAACTAATTATTGAATAAATAATTATCATTAATTAATAAAATTAATAATTAATAACAAATAATTAATTAAATTTTACGTACTATATACTTAGAATTATAATCAATCGGGAAAAAAATCAAGGGCTTTGAGGGGGGTCTGGATCCCCAGGAACCCACCCCTTGTGTGCGCCACTGTATATAATTCCTCTTTCGATGCCACACAAAAACTCACATAATGCACATTTAAAATAACATAAAATTCGGTGTTTTAACTTAGACAATTTTAGTTCTTATATTTTTGTAAACTTGTTAACATCAGAAGTTATTTAAAAAAATAAATTACGGTACACTTCTTACATTTACATGTGTTAAGATATTAAAAATGTAACAGTCCTTGCAGGTTTAAGATAGTTTGGACATCATCCAATATTTTTACCTCCTCCTATTCTAATCTTGTATTTTTAGTTTTACTCATCATAGTGTGAATGCAGCTCCTGAATTGCAGATAATTTTTAATTTAATTTTGAAGAAAATATAATCGTACGTTTGTTTGTCTTGTTCCTATAAACTTTACTTTTTTTAATATTCCACCAAAGATTATAATTTCTTTGTAGATGGTATTGAATCAAATTCGAACAGATTTTTGGAATGTAAGGGACTAAATGCCTTTTTCCCAACAGGGGTTGTGTTTTTGTCAATTCGAGTATAAACCGTACTTTACTTTTATGCTTATCCTGTTGCAGAGTGCATCTCCAAGCGATCCCTGCTGTCTCTGCTGATGGCGTGCGTGCTGTACTCCATGGTGTGGAGCATCGGCCCAGCCTTCGACTTGGGCCGCTATCAGACATTCGAGGTGGGCTGTACCATCGCATTTTCCGACCACACGCTCTCTGGAAGAGCGTTCGTCAACTGCGCTTTCGTTTTCGTTTTCTTCATACCACTCGGTGAGAAATATCTGTGTTTTATTTTGGAAGGCCAATTCTCTTCCTTTTGAACGTTTCTTCCACATTGTTGAAAATATATTATTCATTCATTTTTAATTTTAATTACAAACTTAAAATTTCAAATGGCAACGTTAGTAATAAAATTGTATTATTATTTAGTATTTTGCGAATGGCAGCACCGGTTTTCAATTGTTTATGTTTAGAATAGAAATTAGAATAAAGTTTCTTTGATCGGTTATTTTTGAAAAAATTTATCTTCTTTATTTCAAATTGCTAGCCAACGTAGAGCGAGTTTTAATTAAAACTAATTCGATTTAGAAAAGTGGGAAAAGTGATTTGATGTCCTTATAGTTATTTTGGAAAGCTAAGAATATTTGTTTCGATTTTCTTTTGAAGCTTTAACACACATCGTTATTGCAAATGAAACCCAAAAAATTTAGCAGATTCATTGCGATACTGTAGAAAATGCTTTAGTGATTTCTCCTGTTTCTTACAATTTTATTTTTCGCATTTCTACTATAAACCACAGAATATTAATAGAATACACAATTGTTATTTACATAAACAATACATATTTTTAAATTCACAAGTGAAAACATATATATACTTAGGTTATAATGATAACCAGTTTAGAAATGATTAATTTGTTGACGAAATATATTTTACAATCAATTAAGCAAATCTGTAGAAATTATTTTAGTTGCGTGTGAATAATTCATTATTTTAAATAAAATATATTTTTTGTTGAATCAAAGTATAATTAACTGGAGAAAACGTAATTTGTGTTAAATAAACGGAAATATTCTAAAATCTGAATGGACTTAAGATATCCGACTACGTTCGGAACCATGATTTTGCAAAAGCGTATAAATGGATAATATTTATGATATTTAGTGTCACTTAGATTAGAAAATGTATATAAGATTTTTTGAAGATAAGTATTACAATAAAAAATTATTTAGGTACAATATTTTGACAAAAAATTAGCATAGAATGTCCAATTTTCAAAATATTCTTCTTTTGTGAAAAACGCTTCTATTATAATAAAATTTTTCCTGTATATAGCTCAGACCTCTGTACAGTGGCTTAACTAGAATTTCGTACATATATAACTTATAAGTGGGTGCATCCATTGTTTTACGACAACAGAGGTGAGAAATTTTAAGAAAAAAATGCCGATAATTATTTCAATTGGTAGTAGCTCTGAAAATAATGTGAATTTTTCAAAAATCATAGTTGAGCCTCTGTACAGAGGTCTGAGCTATTACATGCGAAATATTATTATAATAGAAGCATTTTTCACAAAAGGAGAACATTTTGAATAAAGGTTATTCTCTAAGTTAGTTTTTTGCCGAAATATTTTATTTAAATAATTTTTTGTCAAAGTGTCCTAAAAACAATTTTATAAATGTATTCTAATCTAAGTGACACTAAAGATCATGAAAATTATCCATTTATGGGCTTTTTTAAAATCCCACTTCCGAACGTGGTCGGATACCTTAAAGAAGTTTTTTACGTACCATAAGCTTTTCAGATATTAAATGTATCAGTAATATTATGCTTTTAAAAATATTCTCCTTTTACATACTTTAAAATTTATAGAAATTTTTAATTCTATCAAGCGATTGAAACAAGAATAAAAAAGTTACTTACTTTTCATAAAGAGGTAATTAATAATCCTTCTTTGAATACATTCTTTCTTGTTCGCGCATTTCCATTTTTTTTTTATCATCCAACCCTATAGTTTTTGAAATGATAAATTTCTCTTCCTGCCAAATCTTGAATTTATTTCATTGTATGAAAAAGTAAACTTTTTAGCAGCCCTTTCTGTTTAAATCCTTTTTAAAGTAGATAAAATAGTCTAGATGTACAAGATCTATCGAATAGAGAAAAGGGTGATTGTACTGCTTCCCAAGCCAAACATTGCTAATATATGATATGTTGTGGTCAAGGTACTGATATTAAATTCCGAGACCTTCCACATTTTCAAATGTTTGAATAAAATTCGCTGAAATAATGTTATACTTATCATTTGAAGATGGATATAGCTGTTAAGGGTCAATTAATGACGAACAAAATCCATATTTTTATATATACCATAAGGGATGGTCTCCTTTCCATTCTTCTAAATATTTTAGCATTATAATTCTTATCAACATTAAGCACGTTAACAAAGCTTTATTCGATGAGTGGCCAACCTGCTGCCCGCCTTGAATAATTTTGCAGCCCCCCCCCCCCTTGAGATTCATTACAACTTTACAAAATACGATTATTTTATGCAATATTTTTGTTTTTACTGTAGTGTTTTGTAACAAATATATACCATAATTGTTTCTATTTTATTACGTTCCTTCTATTTTTAAACATATTTGAAAGTGAGTAGTATTGCATTGTAGTGACCCCCGCAGCATAGCGCTTGATTGCTGTAAATTTATCACGCTTCTGACTGCTAGAGCTAGGCATATTTGATTACTGCATTATCATTATTAAATTATCTTTGTCTATATATATATAGGGTGTTTTTTTAGAGGTATAGAACTTTAAATTGCAATAAAACAAAGATGTATTATTCGATTGACATGAATTTTTTTTTATTCGAAAGATAATCTTGTGGCATTACATTTTAAATATTATCAAGCAAGGCCTAGATTCGTCGAATGGGCCCAAATCGAGATTGCCGTTGTTCCCGATTTTCATAAGCGAATTTTGTTTAGCGATGAAGTGCACTTCTGGTTGAATGGCTACGCCAACAAACAAAACTGCCGTATTTGGAGTGAAGCTAATCCACAAGTGTATGTCGAAACACCGTTACATCCAGAAAAACTGACTGTTTGGTGCGCTTTATGGGCTGGTGGAATCATTGGTCCGTACTTCTTCAAAAACGATGAAGGCCACAACGTTACAGTCAATGGTGATCGGTATAGAGCCATGATTACTAACTTTTTCATTCCTGAATTGAACAATCATGATGTCCAGGAGCTGTGGTTCCAACAAGACGGCGCAACATGTCACACAGCTCGTGCCACAATCGATTTATTGAAAGACACGTTTGGTGACCGCCTAATTTCACGTTTCGGACCTGTGAATTGGCCTCCAAGATATTGTGATTTAACACCGCTAGACTATTTTCTGTGGAGCTATGTAAAGTCATTGGTCTATGCGGATAAGCCACAAACGCTTGACCATTTGGAAGACAACATTCGCCGTGTTATTGCCGATATACGGCCACAAATGTTGGAAAAAGTCAACGAAAATTGGACGTCCAGATTGGACTACATCCGAGCCAGCCGTGGCAGTCCTATGCCAGAAATCATATTTAAAATGTAATGCCACAAAATTATCTTTCGAATAAAAAAAATTCATGTCAATCGAATAATACATCGTTGTTTTATTGCAATTTAAAGTTCTATACCTCTAAAAAACACCCTATACATGAAAAATAATGAAAACTATAATAATAGATCATTTTGTTTTGAATTGTTACTCCAATTAATGTTAGTAATGGGTCTAAATCTAATGTAAAGATATATATTTTTATATGCTGCTACGTTATTATAATGTTATTATAAGTGGCACGCATGGTCATTTGGGTTGGTCACCCCTGCTTTATTCAGTCTTTTCTACAACAATGTTCTCTCTTGCACTTAAGCTCAAAATGCGAATATTAAAAATATTTCCTAATCTCATTTCAAATTTAAAAGTGGGCAAGTACTAAGGTATTTCAGATTAGTGTTTTAAACGAGGAGAAATGTATTTAAAAGAATGAAAATAAATAAAATTATAGATAACACGCGCTTTTTAGCAGCTTTTTCAGTACTTTTGAGAGCTTATAAAAAACATAACCGTGTAACAGGGACTATGCACGTTAAATTTGTCCAAGTTCTCACTCCAGCGTGGTTTGGAAGTTTGGCGAGTGAAGAACCAGCTCAGATGTAGTCCTGGTCACTTGTGATTGAGGCTCCAAATTACGGATCCGTAACCAATAGCTCTCGAGTGGCTTCACAGAGCCACGTTAACAATCAAAGCATTGATGCTCCGTTGCATTTGAATTCTTGAGGTTTTTTCATGCAAAATTTCAAAAATCTGCTTCCAAAAGGAGGCTCCAGTTCAATGAAACAAGCAATTTTATCAGTGGCGTAACGTACACCCCCGAAACACCCGCATCATGGGGGGCAGGGTTCTAAGGGGCCCAAAACCTGACTTTGCAGGGGGCCCAAATGTTCTCCGTTACGCCACTGAATTTTATCCTTTCAATATAAGCACCAAATTAATATTAAATTTAATCTGATAAAGAGTCGTCTAAACTAAATTGTAAGGCTGCTTGGAAATATAGTGTCATTTAGCAACTGGCTTTAAAAGTTCTTATAACTTTTTTCTCTATATTTAAAAATCCAAACTCTTTTAAATCTGTGAATATGTTTACTCTGAATTTATGAAGAAGTCATTTTTATTATCAAGTTTCAAATATTTGTCAAGAAGGAGCTTGTCAGATTCTCGAATAACACTCTAAGATTTTATGACTACTACCATTTTCTTAAACTATATTTTAATTCTGATTTCTATGATCTATATCTGAATTTAATCAGATTTTAAAGCGCGTTTTGACTTAAAATTTAAGTAACTGACATAAATAACAATTCTATTATAAAATCTTTGGTTTTTTTTAAAAATAAATCTCGAGTTTAATAATCTATTAATTTGATCTAATTTGAAAAACATTAATGTAATGGCACTTTGAAATTTATCCTTAATACTTACCCGTCGAAGTTCCTTTTTTCGATTCAACTTTCATTTATCTATTAGTTTTGACTTTACACATAAATTTAAAAATTGGATTCTTTTTATCGATGAATAATTTTAGGATTTTATATTCTCTTGTTTTAATGTGTTTCTTCTTCCCACTTTATGTGGCTTTCTTTCCCGATTATTAATAGCAACTAAGATCTGCGGAAGTGGTTCACCGCTAATTTGTTGATTTTCTTCCCACCTTACTGCGTGACATGAGTAAATTCGTAATTATCTTTTACCTCAATCCCGAATAATCTCTATCCTCTTGGTTATTAGGACGTGAGCGTAAATATTACGTGCAAGAACTTCTTTAATAATTTTTGTGTTTCTTATTAAACAATCCCATTTTTTTTATTCACCAAAAATCACACAACAACTCTATTTTAAAATCCTTAATTCTTCAATTTTACTCAATATTTAAAAACAAAAATTAATTTTTTCCAAGAAAAATACAGTACTATTGTAATTAATAAAACAATATAAAAATCTCAATATTAAAAAAATTATTAAAATAAACAATTCAAAATCACACTCATGCGGGGAAAACACGATGCGAAACTTTTTGGGCTATTAACGATTGTGAGTGAGTGTTTTCTCTCACTTAGCACCCACTAAAGCAACGCGAAGGCTATTTGCGACAGACCAGGTGATTTGGAACTGCGGTCAAGTGACAAGGACGACACCTGAACTGGCAAGCCACTCTTCGAACCTCCACATCACGTTAACGTGAGGACTTTAGTCACGATGAATTCAACATGCATCAGCCTCTCTACATGACGGGTCAACAGTGGAATCAGGACTCGATTCGGTGACTCGACAACGCCGGAGATGAATTGATCATTGCGATCATTAGACTACCACGGTCACTCATAATGTATAGATCGCTTTATTTTTATACAGATAATTTTCATACTTCTGAGGGCAATGTCGTTATTTCCATCATTCATTTCGATTTTTCTCTGTATTCGAAGTATTATTATTAAAATAAAATGCAGTTATCTCCAGTATGAAATTATATTTCAATTTATTTCTCCAGTTAAGCCAAATTTAATGTATGATAATGAAACATTTGAATTTTTCTAGTGGTGACTGTTTATAGCTACGTGGCCATTGTTTTGGAAGCCGGAAAACAAAGAAGTATTCTAGAGAAACTCGGGCACGTGACCTCTTTTGGGAGCAGCCGATTGGCAGTGGAACTCAAGTTGGTGAGGGTGAGCCGCTTACTATAAAGTTCATTATTACACACGTTAAGTCTCGCTTCCTTTTCAAACAAAAAATTGTTATAAAAATGTGCGCACATGATTTTAAGTATTATTATGCCTTTAGTTATCTATGAAAAAGTTTAAAAAGTTTGTCATTCAGATACATTCAATTGCTTTTGTCTGCTCAGTGTTTTGCCTATTCTGAGTAATTTATCAATAATTGAATTAAGTCCTTTGCAAATCCTACTAAATAATCCCAATTATTAATTTATCTAATTTGAAAATACAATTCTCAAGCTTATAAAATATTTAGAAAGGTTTGCTGTCGTTCCACTTGCTCACAGATTTTATCTCAGTGGACGCGTTCTCCTCCCGGTGTCGCTGGCTCCATCGAACACTTGGAGTCGTTTCCGAGGTGAGCCTCAGTTGTATGGCCTACACGAAGGCTACTTTTAAATCCTAAATGTCTACAAAGAAGTCATGGAGGATCTCTGTTGGATACGTAGGAAAAATAGTTTATATTTTAATATGCTCTTGTTTTTGTAACTTACTTTTGCTTTTCATCTGCTTAGTTTCAATTCTGCCCAGCAGAAATTCGCCAATTCTTCATCGACAACTGAGAGCTTTTTCAAATAAATTTAATAGTTAATCCGTGTAGCTGATAAAGCCTATCAGATTCTGGACCACGAAGAATCGCTGCAGGTTGGGTTGATATCCAAATCATTAAATTATTAGATTGTTAATTGTGTATTGAATACAGCACAGAAAGGCTGTCACACTCGGTCAAGGGACGAGATGTAAGGGGTTTTTTTTGTCTCTGAAGTAACATCAGCAGAGAGGACAGTTTCCTAAAAATTCAAAACATTTTTCGGAAGTCGTGGAACCTGCTGTCTGCTCCGTCTTTTGCTTTTCCTATCTTTCTTAAAACTTTTTCAACTTGATTGAAGAACATTCATCATTTTATCTTGGACCAACTCTGTTTTCTTACGTAATTCTTGTTTAACTTTCATTACCAATTTCTTATCTTCTTACCCTACTCTTATTTCCTTTGTAATATCAATCGAAGTTTTCAGTTACTTCTCCGTCACGTCTTCGTGTAGGCGAGTCATCGGAATTATCTCGAAAACATTTTTACCGACACCCAATATTATGGGTTGAACAGCTTTCAATTGCAGGAGAGATAGGTTCTTTCAGAATAAATTGTAAATATATTCTAGAATTCCCTAGTAATAAAATGCCTTTCCTTTCAACAGGTAACTATTAACACGTACATATAAATCTACGATAGCACAGATTAAAATTCCCACAAACATTGAGCAGTGTAATATCACATGAGAATAATGAAAGGTACAACTTCTGTGTCAAGCTCTAACACTGAACTCTCCCTCCACTGTAAGAATTTTTATGCAAGTTCTCAGAAATTCAGAGGTTTCTTGATGTACTACATACTCAACAATCAATATAGATTCCCTTGGGTTTTCTATTTCTGTGAGCAAACTTGGCTAGTTAGCGGCATTCGGACACCAAATTTACTGCCAACATCATCTTACTTCAGTGATTTTCAAATTTTCAATATTTGCGACACAATTCTCAATCAAAAATTTTTTCGGGACCCTCTCCCTCATATAATAACTATGTATTAAATGCAGTAATAATGTACTTTGACGTTAAAGCTACAATATGATTTTAATTATAAGCCGTACAAATTATCAAAATTTTTAAATTTTATATGTGTTTCTTTTAAGTAAGTTAACTTTAAGTGATAGGATACGCATTATGTTACTTTTGCATTAAATTGGAATATATTGCAAAATAATTTTTAACTATAAATTAAGCATTTATTTTTCATTTCTATAAGTATAAATGTCTATAGAAAACAGTTTATCTGTTTCTATCTTATATACATCACAGCTGGTATTCTCGCGGACTTCTGTGCAATCGTCTAAGTAACCTATAGGATGTCTGTTCAACCGTCTTTCTTAGAAAAAATTTTGCTCTGCAAGGCATGCCCATGGGAGTTACTAGTAATTATTGCAATTGTCCTTAATTTAATATTGATGAATTAATTATCACATACATTATGAAGTACTGATACATTTATAAGTATGTAAGTCGGGTAAACGCGTGATTTTTTTTATTATGTAAGAATTTTTTGTTTTGCTTCCTTTCTCAATTAATTAATATTTTTTTTAAAAATCTTTTATTTTCGACATTGCAATATACTCACCCACCGCCCATGCCTCACAGTTTGAGAAACGTTGCATTACTTGTGACGAATCTATACGGAACTTTATCACTAACCTTCTGAGTCGACCTTTTTAGGGAAATTTAATTCCCTACCTATTTCCAATCAACTCCAAAAAGCGGACAGGATTCCTTGTTATGCAGATTAGATTCAGTATTTAAGTCAAACGAAATAGTAAAGTTAGAGCAGTAGGAGATAGATATTGAAACATAAAGTTATAGTGAATTTGAATTGACGTTTTCTTGTTGGAATAATTTAATCTCAAGAAGAATTGAAATTCGAGCGGTAAATAGATTTGTATTTAAAAGTCTCATTAAAGTTTTAAGGTGAGATTAAAGTGAGATTAAATACTGGCCTCAAAAAGTTGGGTACAATTTTGTGTCTAATAAGAACAAAAAATAATTATTAATATAATTCATGGGTGTATTGCTCTTTATAACAAAAAAACAATCTCTGGTAATTTCTTGGAGAAAACGTGATCATTATTTAATAAATTACTAACTTGAATGTATTATCGATTTCCCATGCTGTTTATTAAATTGTGGACATTAATTAATGTAGTAACGACCTTGGAGGAGGATTTAAAGCAACAGCTTATCTCTGCCAAGATAATCCCAAAGATGTTCTATCGGATTCAGGTCTGGAATCGAGCTGGCCATTCCATTCGTTCCAAACCGTGATCCTCCAGATACTCCTCAACAATCCGAGCTCGGTGAGGTCGTGCATTATCATCCATCAGAATGAAGTCGTTACTATAGCAAGCAGCATATGGGCGGACATGGATCAGGATCTCATCCCGATATCTAAGACCAGTTACGGTTCTCCATGGAACACATGCAGGTCAGTGTGGCCACCGAGCGAGATCCTGCCCAAACCAGGATTCCACCACACTCTATAACTGTGTCTTTCAACAGTGTTGGATTGATGGTATCTAGTGCGCTGTTCCCTCAGATCAGTAGACGCCCTGAATCACTCTCCATTATGGAAATCTGGACTCGTTGTGAACAGCACAGAAGCCCATTGTTGCTGCGTCCAAGAAACATGTTCTCTTGCCCAGCATAAACGGATTTCCTTCGCTGTCGTCCGTTGAGGGGAACGCACACAACTGGTCTCCTTGCATACAGACCTGCATTGTGAAGACGATTTCGCACCGTAGTAGCGGAGATTCTTCTTCCTGATGCTTGAAAGTGGTCTGCAACGAGCTGCGGCACAGTAGTGGTTCTTCTTCTTCGTGCCGAAAGAGCTTGAAAACGGTCTTCTGCAGGTGTTGTGGCTCGTGGTCGGCCTGGAACAGGTCTTCTGGACACAGAATCTTCGGATTGGTATTGATCCCAAAGTCGCTGAACACTACGAGACACATTGAGACTTCTAGCAGTATCAGCCTGCGACAATCCCATTTCCATCCATCCAACTGCCCGCCACCTTAACAAATTGGGTAAACGACGTCTCTGAGACATTTTCTAAACTCTATTGACTATTGTCACCGAAACTGCCAACAACTGTTGAAAATCAACACAACTTACACAAAAGTACGAAAGCTTGATATTTGCATATTTTCTCTCACTCATAAATATACGTTCTTTTATATAAAATAAAAGCGGTAGCAATCGTTTTTGCATTAATGTTTTTAAAGTTCGTTATTATCATTCATGTAAACTATGCATTTTATTGTTACTGCCATTTTTTTATGGAGAGCTTCGAAAAACATGTTGTACCTTAACTTTTTGAGGCCAGTGTATAATTCTGGGATCTCTCTTATCGTGGTAATTTCTGCGTGATCATTATTTAATAAATTAATTAATTGGATCATTAATTAATTAAGTTAATTTAAAGGATATTACCTTTAAAACCTCATAATATTAGTAGAAGTATTTGTTAATAAGTCTTTGATTCTATTTGGGAAAGATAACCAAATAAAGAAAGTTATTTATAAAAATGGCTACTGATTCTTCCTTGACTCAAAATTATTCTCGTTCTCAAAGTGAGGTCTTAAGGGACCTTCACATACTTACTTAACATTATTAACATTCACTTTTTGTTTGAAAATAACCCTTCAACTGGAAAAAAAAATAGTCAAAACTTTCCGTACTATGAATATATACCTTGATTGCCTATCGTTTGATTTAAATAGCTTTCATTTTTCAAAGGGTAAATACCTTTTGCTTTGAAATCAAATCATTTTTCAACATTGATGTCTCCAGTACTAATTTTCATTTGTGCTAATGTTTGCAGCTCACGTCCGTAATCGCCACGGCCTACATAGTTGCCTGGTTTCCTTATGCTATCGTCTGCCTGTTTGAAGCTTATGGTAATCCCGAACTGCTTCCCCGCATTTGCAGAATTTTGGCGGCTCTCTTTTGCAAGACAGCCGCTGCCACCAACCCCATCATCTACTTGTTCATGTCCAAAGGCTTCCGCCGGGAAGTTGCAGAGGTGAGTGTGCCTAAGTGTAATTTTAGGCTGCTTATATTTTCTGGAATTTCACAAAATCTGAATTAAGGCTCCATTAATATGAAGATAAGTTTCCCACTGAGAGAATTTTGAATTGATAAGTCGTTAATAGTGTCTTTTAGAATAGTTGGACTGAATTGTTTATTTTAAAAGTAAAAAGTAGCATTTTTAAAGGGTCTTAAATATGCGCTGCGACAGAAAAATCACCTAAACTAAAATTAGATGGAACGCGGGCGACGGCGCGACAGCACCTTTTCCCAGAAGGATGGGAGAAAAAGTAAAACCATATGACTGAATACGGATCTAAAAAAACTCCCCGACAGAACGGGGAGGGAGGACGTACCCCGAAACTCGAAACGCCTCTATCGAAGCAGAGCGCCGGCAGGGGGAGGGAAGAAGGCAGGAAGGGAACGCGGGACGGCCGAAGTCTGTGACTCAAAGGCGGTGATTTATCACCCAAGAACCCAAAATAAAATGACGCAGTGCAGCTAATATATGTTGTTGAGAGTGTGAAAAGAGTGTTTAATTGTTGAATTATGGAGGGCGAAGCGGGTTTCTCCACTTCGTCGAAGAGTATGAATATTTAATTTTTGGGTGTGGATACGTAAATAATGTTTGTGCTTTGATAATTGGATTGTCATGAGATTCAATAGATTTGAATACATTTCTAGATAGTTTAGTGATATTAGAAATCGGCTCCATTTGTAGGTCGTTGTGGATCACGTCATTTCGGACGTACCAAGGTGCGTTCGTCATGACGCGTAGTATTTTGTTTTGCATTACTTGTATTTTTTTCATGTGGGTGGCGGCTGCGGCTCCCCAGACGGGTGAACCATAAGTGATAACTGGGCGCAGAATCTGCTTGTAGAGAATGACTTTGTTTTCTAGGGATAGAGGAGACCTCCTCCCGACAAGGGAGATGGCTAAAGAAATTCTACCCCAGAATTTCTCAGATAGATAGTCGATGTGCTTTTTGAACGTTAAGCGGCTATCAATGTGTAGACCCAGATATTTCACCACCGAAACCCACTGTATGTTGTCATCAAAAAGTGTAAGTTGGAAAGGCGGGTCGATAACCCCCCATTTCCTGAAAACAATTGCTTGTGATTTATCTACATTAATTGCAATTCTCCAATGTGTAAGCCACGTTTCAAGTTTATCTAAAAAGTGTTGAACAGTTTTAATAGTGTATTTCAGCTGGACACCTTGCGAGAGAACTGCGGAATCATCCGCAAACAGGCAAGTACTGACGGTGGAGTGCTGTGGAAAGTCATGTGTGTAGATGTTGTACAAGTATGGTGAGAGAACAGATCCCTGAGGGACCCCAGAGAGGCAAGATCCCGTGCTTGAATATGAATTATTTACACGAACTCTAAAAGTTCTATTGTGTAAGAAATGAATAATTTTAATTAAATAATCAGGGAACTGTAATTTAATTAATTTGTACGTGAGGCCATCGTGCCACATTTTGTCAAATGCCCTTTTAACAGAAAAATCACCAAACACAATTTTGTCAATAAGTCGTCTCGGATGCCATTGACAGTAGACAAATTTCTCACCCAATCACAGACGTTTTCCAGTAAATAATATCATCAGCATAGTTATTAGAATGCGTAACTCCTTCTGATGTGCTAATTTGATATGGGATTGCTACGCGCCAAGTTGTTGTTTATGTTCTCCAAGATGTGCGATAACATTACAATATGGTTACCTTAATATTTTTAACGTGTTGTAATGTAGTTGCGACATGGGAAA